>SWKU01000059.1:0-73896 GCA_011058905.1 Curvularia kusanoi | reverse complement strand
CGCGGAGTGGAATCGAGGTATATGGTTTGTGTGAGTTTGCGCATGTCTCCCCGGATTCCCATACAAAAAACCGACCTCCGAGATTTTTTCCGCTGTTGAGCGCATTGGTCCAAGAAGAAACAAATACGCAAGAACAGGTGCTTTGGCTATGAAAGTAAGCTCAGGCCTCTTCCTGGCCTTGGACTTACGACTGCAATTATGTTAAGCCGACGATTCCGTAGCAAGACAGCATGCCAAGCGTAGACGCGCTATTGAGTACAATCGCGAAGCGTTTGGAAGCGAACCAACATGTTCAATATCTCGCCCAGTCCAAAAATGCCTAGACAATCCTGGCAGAGTGTGCACTAGCGAGGGTTCTAGGTATTGACAGCGATCGAGTACAACGATCCGCGGAAGAATTGGAAGGAGCTATCGAGGAACGGCTCAAGAATGGCAATTTAGTCATGGCCTATAGATCGATGCTTGAAGTTCTTACAGCACTGGAGAGCAACACAAGACACTATTGAGAGACCAAGCAGTCTTCGCTTGGTGTCGATGCCGAAGCTGGTCAGTCGTGGTTTCGCAACTCCGCTACTGACGAGGTCATTGTGGAGACTAAGGATCGTTTGGGCGTTGAATTACCAGATGACTACAAGGAATTTTCGAAGATTACCAACGGGTGCGGCGAAGCGTACAACTGTATCCTTCATGAGCCTCCTCGTCATCCGCTCTTGAAGATAAGATGGCTCAATGACGACGAAGACTACTTTTCGGATCTGCCTTTTGATATTCCAACAAACTTGGAGATAATACTCCAGCCGTATGATCAAGATGGCAGCTTTGACTGGGTCGAAGTCGGCAAAGCTATCGAGATTGGAACAGAAGACATCTACAATCAAGATTGATCCCGCCGCCCAAGATGCGGGAAGTGAAGAGTAGACTGCGCAAAATCCTGAATGACGGAAGCTTTGATGAAGAAACAAAGCAATCTATCAGGCACGCAATTGAGAGCTTTGCAGGGAGCGACCAGAAGTTCAGGGCTTTGAATCGGGGATTTGTTACATGGGCTGCAGGAAGCTGTGGCAGTATCATGACATATGCAAGTTTCAGAGCCTACTTGCAAGGTATGGCTCAGGATGGTGTGCCACAGGATGACAATATTTTATCGGAAGGCCAGTTCTTTGGATACTCGATGCTAAAGGAGTGTGCTCCTCTGATAGTAGGGGGGTGATTTCGACTTCTTAGCTTAATTGCTTCACTGTCTAGCCGTACTAAAATTCACTACAAAATCTTACCAGGTGACAATCGTGACCTACCGGTCCATCACGCCTCCCTTACTTTCTCAACCTGCCGTAAGTGAAATCACAACCATCCCGTTACTTTCCTTTCGCTGTTATCAATATACCTTTCTACATCCAGCTATTCTATGTTCCAGTCTCCCTTAGTCGATCGCTTATCATCAAGGCCTCTATGTGCTCCTTGGATTCACGACCGTTCCCTATGCTTTCGCCCTCCATTTTGGACTGCCAATTTGCAGTAGAGTTTACACACATGTGCTTGATGTGACCTGAGTAGCAGCGTGATATTACCTGACTTCATGGTTAAATGAGCCCCTGGGAGCATGGGAGCACCTAGTCACACTGTGCTCTAGCCAGTCTGGCGCTGGGTAATCTGTGCTCTGATGCCCCATTCGCACAGTTCATTATCTGATCTTCTACAGCGCAGCTCTTGGATCCAGCAATCAGTTGAATGGGCTCTCATGTACTACGCAAGTTTTCTCTACAGTCTACTTCGCTGCTTCTGATATGAGTGCGAGTATAATGCAGTTCGTGGCGAAGCTACGCATGACAACTGGGCCGCTAAGCCATCCCAGAGATCAACTCTATCTTAGTAAATTCTACAAGGTAACCACAGTGTTCTTGAGATAAGACAGAACTGAGGTTCCAGCAAAAGAAAATAGGAAAATAGCTCGATGCGGGAAGTGACACAGTTATATTAGTGCACTCAGACTTTAGCAACATAATGTCAGTAGTTTAGACCTATATATAGCGGCTCTCTCGTTATAGGAAGCGATACAATTACACAATTAGATATTAATAGTTTCCATGATCATCAGAGAAGTATACTAATTGAGGAAATATGTCTAGAGTAATATATACTTTGACAGAATTGCGTCATACTGCGCTTGATTGAGGGGAAGCACCCATCCATGCTTAGTGTTGTTGGTGAAATTGGCCGTATCAGACAGACGCCATGCAGTCATGTCATCAAGAGTACGAGCTTGGGCTGGAATGTACGTCTCTGTTGAGCTCTGGTCGATCCAAAGATGGAACAATCCCGGATCGATGTTGTCGCGGAAGGCTAATTGGCCTTCATTGTTGGAAAACTGACTTGCAAAAGTGACTCGTGTACCGTCAGGTGCATCGCCAACGTTGGTCCAAGTGCCCAATATACCATTCGCCGACCTCTGTTGCCAAATCTTGTAATCGACTTCGCTCTTGACCCAGCGGTACCATACATCCCCGCCCTGCTCGGGAGCATGCAACAAAGAGCAGTCGATAACAGGGTATCCAGGATTGAAGTACACCTCTTCTTCAGAAAAGGTCACAAAGTCCTTGGTCGTTACATACATGAGCTGATTAGGTGGCGACTGGCCAGTACGGTCGACATCAGTGGGATCCCAATACCTCGATGAGAAGATAACGATGAACTCGCCACGACTATAATCCCAGTAAGACTCAGGCGCCCACACGTTTCCAGCCGACACGTTGGCTAGAGGGGCAGACAACCGAGGTTCACTCCAATTGGCGAGATCTGTGGATTCCCATATGACGATGCTTCTGCTGCCAAAGCGGGTTGCATTGATGAAATCGCCACCGAGAGCGTTGACTTTCAGATCAGTAGCATGAAGCCAATACTTGTTATTATCTGGTGCGGCGACGATGAAGTGATCGCGTACACCCGTGGCCCCCACAGTACTCTCCAAAATGCGCGAGGTCTCACGAGTACCGTCGTATGTAAGTTGCCGGTATGAGAGCGCATCGTTGCCATTTGACAGGTGCATGTATACTTGTTCATCGTTGACTGGAAAGTTGGTGAACAAGTAGCCAACCTTAGCATCTGCCTGGCGCGGACCGAGGGGTGATGCCATTGCGCCTGTCGCCATTGTAGCCGCTGTAAGTGGAAAGAATAGGTTTAGGAGAAGCATCTTGAACAAGTATCACAATGGTAAGCTTGGTAACACACAAAGCATATTCTCCTCTTTCCGATCTTATACCCATATTCTGACAGCCGCCAAGGCAGCCCAGGATTGACAAGAGCTGTATACAGGGTCGCACAAGTCTCCTACAAGATAAATCAATACTCCGTAGAAACATGAGGTCATTTCCAAGGGTGTTTCGCCGCGAAAGGAAGGTAGGATGTCACGACCTTAGTTTGCCAAGCTTCTCTCGCGGCGATGTTCGGCCGGTGCGGGGGGCAGGTCGGAGAAAATACCGCAATCACTCCCATACCTAGGATAAAGTCCAGTGTGCCGATCAAACAGAACGCTTACGGTATTCCTTCTTAAAAGGCAGCGATTGCTTGTGTCGTAGTACGTAGGGGTGTGGGATTCATGTCCTTCGAGACCCAGAATTGGCCTTTGCACTGTTGTTTGCACCTTTGAAATGCAATGACAAAGCGATTTGAGAAGGGAAGAAATTTTCCATTAATTGTCCAAGCCTACACCCTCTTCTACTACTTAAGCTCTCTGATGCCGAAATCGTCGACCAAAATCCATTTACTATCTCTTTAGACGGTAGGTACCTACGACAGCCCAGTACTGACAGCCCAGCTTGCGTCGTTAGTAAAAGATGCGGCTGCATCAAAATCATGAACCCCACCGTTGCTGGCAATGTAGCCGACGTTGGCGTAATGTCGAATCCAGCGAGTAGGGTAGCCCCAAGCACGCAGCGACGATGTACCCGTGCCGGTGAAGCCAGATTGTGGACAGAACGTTGCATCCTCTTTAAAAGCTTTCGAGCCATCATTGGCAGCAACCTGGAGGGCATAGTTATAGTGTCGGATGTAGCTTCCGCTGGTGTCCCTTGATTCAAATGAATAGCAACCGCTATTGCCAAGACCGGTGCGAACAGTCCAGGTAGCAGCCTGCTTCTGAGCAGAACTATTTGAAGATGATATGACTTGTGTGTTGACCGTAGCGCCGGTATGGGCAAGATAGCGATCCGTATAACCCGGTGTCGTGGCCCTGAAAGACACAGTACCACCAACGCTGTAGGCAGGCCCGCTTATCAAGGAGGTGGTAGCGTATTTGGCAGCCACGATATTTGCTTGCACGGAGTTCTCGGTGGCGTCACTTGGATATCCTGCTGTCATGACTCCTTCATAGAAGGTACCCTGAGCGCCATTGCTGTTGTCACCGCCGATACCAAGGATGATGGATCCCTCCTTATGCATAGGGTTGTAACCAGATGGACGTGCACCACTGTAGAATGTTGACAATGGGCCTGAGACACTATTGCCGCCCCGAATGGCCCAACTTCCCGGCTGGCCCTTGACAACCGCTGTGACGAACCGATATGTGATAGAGGGATCTGCTGTGTTTTGCTTTGCGCCTTGACCGGAAAAGAGGCCATTCTCGAGGTCCGCCATGATCCAGGGACCACTGCCTGCTCCGCTGCCCCAAACCGTGTTGTCGCCATAATAAATGGCTTCCATGTGGCCGTCACCAGTGTCGCGATCGTTGGTTTCGGCATTTCCATAGTCGAAGCAACATGCATCATTGTAATGGGTTCCATCAAGGACTGCATACATTCCTTCTGCTGCATCTCCAGTAGCAGAACCACTCACTTTGTCGTTACGATATCCTGTTCCAGGTGATACAAAGACACCATAAACCTTTTGGCCATTCAACGTGACCGGTGCGCCAATGGCGCCTGCCAGATTGTCATAACCATTGGATTCTGGGCCGTTGAAGCCGCCGGGAGGTGCCTGCGTCAGGTGGTTTTCACGGCCAGACTGGTCGTAGACGATAGTGATGAGACAGGTCGTACCAGCGCAAAATGCGTCCTGAGCAGCTGCATCAGCGGGTCCGCCTTTGGATTTTGGTGCAATGCTGATGGTAGTGCCGTCCGAGCCTCGCTTCACTTGATATAGCGCACCGGTGTACGCACTGTACAAGGCGCGAGTCGTGCTATGTGCAGCAATGCAGGGCGTATTACCGGATGCATAGATATCGCAAGGGGCGGCAGATCCGAGCGAAATAGTAGCAGCCAGGCTGAGAGCTGCAACACCAGAACGGAGGTACATGAAACGAGAAGACATGATCACAGAGCCAGGAGTAGCCGAGTATGATCAATTTTGGCTTTGCAGGATGAAAGGGTGCGATTCTGAAAGTTTCGAGAGAGGAATCCGTCAAACTTATACTTACTTCGCAACCAACTTGCTCAAAATGGGCACATGAGTAACTGAGGGGAAGTACGATGCCCCAGCTCCGTATCGGTAAAAGTCCGAACTTGATAGAGTGGGGGACATCTTGTACGAACCTCACCACCGAAAGGCAGCCCTTAGAAGCATACTAATCATCGCACGTGAATAAAATGACCCGGCTCTGCATGTGCGTAGTCATTGAACTCGGCCAAAAGCCGATAACTTACATCGAATAGATTCGCTTCGGAGCGAAGAACGCGAAAGGAGGTGGTTCAGTGCAGTGTTGTCTCCCTTTACAACCTTCTCGATCAGGAGTAAGAGTGTATAAGCTTTGCCGAGTTGAGCTTATTATGGACAAGGATATGTCGATCGCAGTCTGAATAAGTCTAAGCGGGTATTCAACCCATCACGCTGTACTCTACTAGCGTTCACGCCTGGATCCACCAATGACCCTTTGGGGTGACACATGATAGTTTGCGCAGGACTAATGGTAGTCCCATGTTTTACTGAAGCTATAACGACTGCCGCGGCTGCGGCTCTTCCCTTATCTCATCTGTGCAGACAATGCTTATCCAAGATATCCAAGTCGTGTTTATACATGTTAGCACAGTAATGCGAGCGTCATTTATGATCTACGTCAGTCGCCTCTCTTATGACCTCCTGCAGCGTCTTCGAAATGCTCAGCAATCGCTCCAGCTTGCGTGCGACAAGCTAGCTCCTACATGGGGTTTCGTGGTCAGACTCACGCCTTTACTCTATCGGATAGCTTATCGCGGTAACGAGATGACCAACCGCATTGCTGCACGGCGGTTATGGGTTTGCATGTTACCCAGTCGTATCTACAACATCTTCAGCAAAGCGTTCGAGTCAAGAGCGCACACAGTTACACTTGATACAAGCTACTGTTGCAAAGAGAGGCCAGCCTTCTGGATTTGGGACCTCCTAGCAAACCTATTGCGCTCTTCATTCGAATCCCCTCTGCTTCAAAGAAACGGTGGCAAACAAGGTGGCTGAGATGAAATTGTAAGACGATCATCTTGATTTCATCTTCCCGTTACTGCGACTCGTGAACCAAACTATCCGATGACAGTTTCGTCAACGTCATCAGTGAATCAACATGTAACCACCACTTGCAAGAGCCATACGAGACGGCACAATCCAGATGAGCGAATTTTAAATGTCCATATCACGGACCGACTGTGTATGAGTACACAATTATGGCTGTGGGAATCTCGTAGCAGTAGCCAGCATGCAAGCATAATCGCAGCCTATCATTGTTCTTCTTTACACATAATACTCATTAAGGGTGCATGACAGATCTTGCGAAAGCACGGTGTCATTTCGAACAGTACAAAACTGCACAGACCAATCCACGATTTTTCGAAGCAGCAGAAAAATTCTTGATTGGACAAGTAATATGCAATAGTAGAAAGGCGGGTTTCTAGAAAGTTTTCGGTTGAGTTAAATACCTTGTGTTAATGCTGCGGTCAAATCTGGTTCTGGCGCTTCGCGAAAGCGTTTTGGGATTCAGAACGTACTCTACTTCGTATTCTTTTCGTGCGACCCCGCTTCTCGTACCCCGTTGCGCCTTTGAGCAAACTTTTGAAATTCCTAAGAAGTAGTTACCTGGGCATCGGCGAAAAGCCGTCGTCGGCCGATCTCCGTCACGATTCATGCAAAGAAGCTTAAATTTCCCCGCATGAGCGGAAGAATTGTCTCCAATCAGCACCAATAGAATCTTTCCGGCTATTTTTGCTCGTATATATGTCGATCCTCCCCAATTTCCCCATATGAACGTATTTCCTGGGGGTGGCGAGTTCATGCAGATGCAGGAACGCTTCTAGCGCCGATGTGACTTACGCAAATGCCTTTAATGGCTCTGTTTCTGGCCGCATTTGGCTCACCAAGCTTCAATCAAAGTGTTTGGATCCAAGGACAGGATGCTCTCAATCACAAAAACCATCTTTTGGGGTCTCTTGACAGCCTCTGTCTTGGGAACCCCGCTCACAGTGAATCGAGACACAGCAGCAGCGACGACATTTAATAACCCTGTCCTGTGGCAGGACTATCCCGACTTGGACGTCTTCCGTGTGGGCGATGTCTACTACTACTCATCCTCTTCGTTTGCCTTTTCGCCCGGTGCACCTGTCCTCAAAAGCTACGATCTTGTGAATTGGACACCGGTGACTCACAGCGTGCCGCGCTTGAATTTTGGCTCTGAGTATGATCTGCCCAGCGCCACGAACAGAGCTTATGTCAAAGGAATCTGGGCCAGTACTATGAGATACCGAGAGTCGACCGATACCTTCTATTGGCTTGGATGTATCTCGGGTGGCCGCACGTACGTGTGGACGGCCAGTGGTACAAAAGCAGGAGCAAACAATGGCGAGGTGAGCAACTGGAACTGGACCTCCAAAGGTAGCCTTCCAAGATGCTACTACGATAACGGCCTTCTCATTGACGATGATGATACAATGTATGTGGTCTACGGCGGTACCACAATTCGCGTCGCACAACTCAACGCGGATGGTACCGCAGAGGTCAAGGATCAGGCCGTATACACGAGCCCGGACAATCTGTACATTGAGGGATCTCGAATGTACAAGATCAATGGCACGTACTACATATTTGTCACGAAGCCGGCAGATGACGAATACGTGCTCAAATCCAAAAATATCTGGGGCCCGTACGAACGCCGTATTCTGGTAGACAGTATCTCAGGACCAATCCCTAATGCTGGTAATGCGCACCAAGGCGGCATTGTCAGCACTAAGTCTGGCCAATGGTACTACATGGCATTCATGGACGCCTACCCAGGCGGGAGAATACCAGTTCTAAGCCCTATAGTCTTCAACAAGGACGGGTGGCCAGATGTTGTTCGTGTGAACAATGAGTGGGGCAAGACGTATCCTATGCCTGTGCAAACCACCAAGACCGTACCGAGTTCTGGTGGATTGGACACCTTTCAGGGGACATCGCTGAGCAATGAGTGGGAGTGGAACCACAACCCTGACAACAGTGCTTGGTCCTTGAATGGCGGTCTGGAACTTAGGAGTGCAAGCGTCACAAATGATCTCTTCTCGGCACGCAACACCCTGACGAGACGCATTCCGGGACCCAAATCGGCTGGCACATTCAGAATTGACATCAGCGGATTGAAAGATGGCGACCGTGCGGGAGCAGTGCTGTTCCGGGATATCGCGGCTTACATTGGTGTTCACAAGTCTGGCAGCACATCTTCACTCGTCATGGTTGACAGGCTGAATCTTGGTACCAATTGGGTGACAAATTCAACCGGCACGGTTGCAGCATCAGGTCCCGCGCTTGCCGCTACTACGAAGGAGATATGGCTAAGAATCAAGGCCGATATCACACCGGCGTTCTCTGGTAGTAGCGCTGTCAGGACAACTACCTTCGAATACAGTCTTGATGGAAACACGTTTACACAGCTGGGCAAGCCGTTCCCCATGAGCAACACTTGGCAATTTTTCACTGGATACCGTTTTGGTGTATTCAATTTCGCCACTAAAGCTTTGGGCGGGAGCGCTACTGTCAAGAGCTTCAGCGTTGAGTCCCTCTAGCCTTTGTGCAGGCTGGCAACTGGCTATCCAGTAGTAGATAGTTTGGTATCTTGTCACGATCAAACTCGGGATTGATAACTTCATGACGTTTGATTTGCGAATGCTAATTAAGCGCCCCAAACTCCTTAGCCAGCCGGCAAAGTGGGCGTCCCCTCTCCAATGTGTTTGCATCGCACTTCAGTCTGCTATCCTCAATGCATGTCAACTGCCCACCACCTGTCGCATCGATTAGCCTACATGACCACAACACACGTTGTCAGTTGCACATACAGTTATTAGCGCCTGAAGGTACACATCGCCCGCTCTGCCCGTTGACATTGCAGACGTCTTGCTTTAGGCTGGTGTTGGCAACACAGCAGGCTCCATTGGGCACGGGTCGGCCGGCGTTTTGGGGACTGGGGGCGGCGAGAGAGAGCGCGGCGAGCGAGAAGATGAAGGACAGTGTAAATTGCATGTTGAATCAGTTGATGATTTTCGAGATTCGAGATATCAGCCGCGTTGGGTGTGGTATTAGAGGAAGTGGGGCAGCTAAGTCCGACCTGCGGTTTATAAGAGTCGAGTATTTGGGTTTGAGCTGAAGAGAATGGCGGCGGATGAGGGAGGTTGCATGCGATGCATTACCGATTATATACTTCTCCAGAGGGTTTGTGTATCGCAGAACTCGTGAATGTCCACGGGACACGGCACCATGTTTCCTGCCATATCGGCACGTGCTGCATCAGGTTGCCTCAGATTGCTCTATAAAACATGCAAGCGAAAAGAAACGCTTGCGAGAGAAGTACTGAATAGGCTGCAGTCTCCGTGACAATGTGTCAGACTGCCTCAGGTTGGCGCTTCGTCGTGCCAAGCAGCACAATTTTTGGAGGAAGTGTACACCTTCCCATGGTTTGACACGCACATAGCAGAAAGGTAATTAGCACGGGTCAATTGCCTCGGTAAGTCATGTTTGAAGGGCCGTTATGCCGAGAGTTGAGACACAGAGGATGTTATGAAACACTTGACGTCGAAGGCTCCCGTGCACGCACATGGGGATGAACAGTGAGCGAGCGAGAACAACTGAGCTACCAGTGTTCGGTAGAACATAATTCGTAGGATTGGTATCTTTCTCTAGAAACAGGGACGTCTATTTTCTCCGTGAGCTAGAATTGACCAGCTTCTTTTTCAGGTGCTTAGGCATCTTTTCTTTCCGCTTCTCGGCTTTCTCTGCCTTGACAGCTTTCTTATGTGCATTCTTCTCCTCTTTATCCATGTTCTTCTTGCCTCGTGATGGGCCTTTCTCGAATATGCTCTGATCAACCTCACTACCGTCTGATTCGTCGGAAGACTCTGAGTCAACACCACCATCTTCGTCCTCTCCATCGGCAGGTTCTGCGCTAGAGGCTTTTGCAGCGAGCAGGTCCTGATAGGGCAGCGAGGCTGCTTCGCCAGCGTTAACGAGTTCGGCATCGCGCTCGATGTCGTAGACCTGGTCAAGGGTTTGAGGGATGTACTGGTTGCGGAAGACCTCGTCATTTTCTTCTTCCCTTTGCTTCTCTTCCTCTGTCTCTGGCTCGCGCTTCATGACGTCCCTTCCTCTGCTCAGTATGCCCTCAAGCTCTGCAATCGTCTTTTCCCCAGCTTCGGTAGTGATTAAGGCGAAAGCTTTCCGTTCGCTAAGGACTTGGACGTTCCTAGACCGGTAGAAATCAGAGACGTTTTTCACGTCCATGCGCAAGAACTCCAATGAGCGCGGGTGATCATGTTCGACGGCTTGTGAAACATCAATGATCCACTGCCGCCCTTTGTGGTAAAGGGTGTTGTACTCGCTAAGATCGGCATGGACAAGTCGACATGTGTGGTACAAGATGCGCATGTATGCTAGCATCTCGAGATACAGATCGGTCCATTTGGCATCCTCTTCCTCGCCAGTCATTCCCTCGAAGCGGACGTCTTTCAGGCGCGGTGCAGGCTTGCCCTTGCGGTCGCCGATCAGTTCCATGACGAAGACATGTGTGCGAAGCGCAACAGGGGCCGGCGATGGGATACCAGCGTCATGAATGCGGGCCAGATTGCGGCGCTCTTTGTCTGCCCACAGCTTGACCATGGCGCGGTTGTTGCTCTTGCTGTAGCCCTGGCGGAAACGGAACTCGCCTTCGACGTATTTGGCACGATCCTTGAAGACGAGGATTGACGTCTTGTAGACCTTGACGGCAAGATGAGTCTGCTCGCCATCCTCAGACGACTCCTTGATAGCATGGTAGACATTGGCCTCCTTGCCAGTGGAGATGACGCCGTGCAACTCGCTGAAGGTATCACGGTTGATCAACTGCAACAGAATCATTTGAGTGCGGCGATCCAGAACCTGCTCAGTGGTGGCACGATCGGCCTTGTCTTTGTCACGGGCGCTGCCGCCGGTGGCTCCGCTAAAGCGGCTGTCGAGGCGGATCTTGCTGGCATGCTTGGAGAGCGAGGCTACCTGGTCATCGAGAGCTAGTCGGGTGTTTGCCGACGGCTTCTGCGTATTGACTTTGGGCTTCTGGTCTGCAGGGATGGCGGCATCATTGAGCTTGCGCTGGCGGTTGTATGTTTTGGTGAAATCGGCGGGATTGCTCGAGTCAATCAGTTCGGGCGCGGCGTCGTCGTCCGAGTCGAACAGGTCGTCGATATCGTCATCATCCTCTTCCTCTGCGTCGTCGTTGTTGGCGTCAGCCGCAGCCGCGGGGAGAGGGACAGGTTGTTCGGCAGCGCTGTCAACAGCCTCGTTGACGGGTTTATCCTCGTGGAGATGCGCCGCGACGCCTTCGGTACTCGCCATGGCTGGAACGACAGAATCTGCGGAGCCGCTGATAACTTAATATTCAGAGGCTACAAGTTGCGCCTTCTTGCAAGGAATGGTGACAAGGTTAGTGGTTACAACTGCAATCTGCTCTCTGCAGCGTCTCAGTGTGGCGGACAAAAAAGTTCACACTCGCGTCATGTAACTGCGGCAGAACGGCGGGGGCTATTCCTAGCGCGAGCGGTGGGCCAGGCGGTCCAACGTCTTCCCCTCACAATCCTCACAGCTGATCGAGGTACAGTACTTTTAGATAACGTTACCTACCTCAATGCAACCTATGAGATAGGACCCGATTTCTGTAGACGGCACATCCAGCGGCGCGCAAAAAAAAAAGAGAAAAAAAAAAAAAAAAAAAAAAAAAAAAAAAAAAAGTCAGAAGCTGCGATGGTCATCGTGACCTCTACCCTCTGCTTGAAATGCGGTTGTATCACTAAACATGACAATATCCGATCTACTTAGTCTACTTTTATACGGTCAAAATTACACGAATGTAGCAGCTCACAGCATGTTCTTCCTCCATGCTCGCGTGCCCAGACGCTCAATCTCGGGCACCTCAACAGGCCCATGAACTTGGTGGTCCTCGAGTGCCTCGACAACTGCCTCGCCAACCAAGTCGGCCTTTAGAGGTTTGATGCCGCCGGCGCCCATCAGCCAGGTGAGCCTGCCACCTACAGCACTGTTGATGGTGCTTGCGACGGCGCCGCCGAGAGCGATGGGCAGGGTGAAGGTGCGGCTGGAATCGTACATGAAGGGGGCGCGGACGAAGATGGATCGCATCTCAGGGAAGGTGGTGGATATTATGGACTCGGCTTCGCGCTTTGTTGTGATGTAGCGTTTGGGTAGGACGGGGGTGCCGGCGGCGGCAGAGATGTAGACAAAGGTGGGCACGTTGCGCTTCGAGGCCTGCTGGGCGAGGCTGACGGCGGTGTCGCGGTTCATGACCTCGTAGGTCAGCTGGCCGTCGCTCTCTTTGGGCTTAAGCGTTTCGTCACTGCTGGCAGCGAGCGGGTTCTGAGTGCCGGCCTTGGTGGGCGAGAAGGCCCTTCGAAGGCCGGCAATGGGGGATTCGCGGCCACTGACGACACCCTTGTAATCGGCCTCGAGCAGAATTCCCATGGTGTGGACGACGGCGGTGGCGGACTCGAGGTGTGCATTGTACGAGGAAGGGTCGAGGATGTCGCCCTTGGCCCAGGTCACCTTTTCGGACCATGGGGGAGCATCGGGCGAGGACGAGACCGAGGACCAGTGCGGCGTGCCTGAGCGAGAGACGGAGACGACGGACCAGCCGCGATGGGCGGCGGCACGACAGATGCGGCTCCCTAAAAGAGGGGATGATTAGCCTGGAGCTGAGCTGAGCTGTGCAAGAGGGGAGAAGGTGCGAGCTGCGCAGCGAGCGGAGCTGGCGGGCAGAGCTGCAGGTGCAGTGGGCGCAATAGCAGTAGCAGTAGGATAGAGCAGGCTTAGCAATGAATCGGCACAGAGAGCTTGCGATGCGATGCGATGCGATGCTCTGCAAAGGACAAGACGTACCGAGAAAGCCGTTTCCGCCACACACGACAAGCTTCTTCTGCGCTGCGGAAGCCATTGCTGGCCTGGGTGTGTCGTGGTGTGTAGAAACTAAGACTGGATGATGGCTGCTTTGCTTTCAAGTGGTGATATCATTCGACGCGAGCACGAGCACTTTGCGGCGGCGAGCGGACCACCGAGGCGCGACCACCGACCACGACTGACAAGTCAATGTTCTTGCCTCTTGCTCTCCGTCGCGTCGCATCCGCCTTGGTCAACGGCTACACACGCCCGCGCCCACTCCCACTCCCACTCTCACTCTCACCCTCGCAGCGACGGCAGCATTCACCCTTACTTTTGCATTCTCCCTCGCTCATTGACAATTGCTTATTCCTCCACACGCAGCTCGCTCCTGTAACAGTCTCTTCCGCCATGCCTGCGCCGGCCGCCAACAAGCGCGTCAAGAACAAGCGCATCTCGCGCAACATCAGTAAGCACCCGGACCCCTCCCTCTCTCTGCTGCCACTGCCACTGCCACTGCCAGCTCGCTCACTAACTCGGCCCCGCCAGTCATCGGCTCCGAGGCCTGGGCTCTCCCTCCGCTCGGTCATCCCGACCGCCCCAAGGGCATCCCCGACGACCACACCAAGCGCTGGACTGTCTACGTGCGCCAGCCCGAAGGCGACCCGGCTCTGTCTACCTGGCTCAACAAGGTTCAGTTCAAGATCTTCAACACGTACGAGAATCCCCTGCGCACCTGCGACAACCCGCCCTTTGAGGTCACCGAAACCGGCTGGGGCGGCTTCAGTATCGACATCCGCCTGCACTTCAATCCCGTCTCGGGCGAAAAAGCCCAATACCGCCAGCACTTTCTGCAGCTTGAAAAGTACGGCACCGAGGAACAGCAGGCCATTCAGGAACGCACTGGCTGCGTGCGAAGCGAATTCCTCGAAGTTGTCCACTTCAATGAGCCCACCGAGGCCCTTTTTGACGCCTTGACCGCCGAGGACCAATGGGCTCACCTTATCCCCTCCAAGTCCTCTTCTGGTAGCAAGAAGGCAAGCCTCGCTGCAAATGGCCGTCTCAAGCGCGGCCTGCCTAATGGAGAGCGCAGTGCCCAGCTGCCCGAGAAGGGAGGAGACAACGTGCCTTTCAGTCAGGAGCATGAGCAGGGCCTAATTGACTTACTGATGGCCAAGATCGCTCAAGTCGACCGCGAGCTGGAGAAAGAAACAGCGAGGCGCGAAAAGACAGAGAACACACTGAAGGCCTTGCGAGAAGAGTTGGGTCATGAGGCCGCACAACAGGCTGCTCAGCAGGCATCGGGAGATCGAAGCCGCAGACGCTGATTGCCTACTCCCTGGTGCAGCTCAGCTCTACTGCCCACTGTTCTCCAAAACATAATCATTCTCCGACAAAGCATCAGCGATCTTCAGGTGTGAAATAGTCTTACTATCCGGTGCTGGTAAAGTGCGTGCGCCAGGCCAACTTGCCGGTGCAACATGATGGCAGCTGGACGCCTAGTCGACTACACGCCACCGACCCAAGACGCGTTCCACATGTTACAAGTGTGGCAGGTCGTCAGAATTTTGACGACGAACAACTTGGGGCTTGGATGGACTTGTATACATCGCGTCGCATAACATAAACACGTGACAACGCCTCTGCTTAAGCTTTATGGCAGGCATTCAAGAAGACTTAGGCAACACCCACGACAGGACGAAGCGCTCTGCTATACCGATTGGAGACATTGTTCACCTGAACTGCTCTCAGCCACATTCCGAGCCATAGGATTTGATAACGATCGGAACAAGATGTGTACCTTTCCAAGCTTCCACTATCAGCGCCCATCCTCCTCAAGTACGAGAAAGCCTGCTCTGCAGGCTGGCTAGGGAGTTTCCCTGGGTTCACTGAAATTCACCGACTCATCTATGCAAGCTGGATTCGAACATCATAGCCGCGACCAAGCCTATTATGTAACAACTACATAGTAAGAATATAATTACAGACCGCAAGTCAGTCAACCGTTTATTGCCGGTACCTGTATATGGCCGACGTCTCGGCAACAGGGCCTTGGTCTACGAAGAAGCTTCGTAAAACTCGCCAAAGAATGCGCGCAAATCTTCGACAATGGCGTCAGACATTTCCATAGCTGCGAAGTGACCTCCATGCTCTCGCTCTGCACGTACGTCAGTTCAATTTTATAGGTAGAAGGACCGGACCGACCCCTGAAGAATTTCAGATTAGTTGCGGTTGTCTCCGCCCCAGCCTTTGGAACCGGGAATGCATCGTATGGGAATGTGCTGACTCCCAACGGAACTCTTATCAGATTCTCTTCCTTCGCGTTAAATTCTGTATACACCTCGTGGCGGACATTGTTGTAGTAACACAACATGCTGGTCATGATACTCGGCGGTGTAAAGAAATATAGTGATAGCGTCGTGCATACGTCTTTCACGTAGTCTTCGTTTTCCAAAGTCGCAGTGCCGATAGTTGGATCGGCCAGCTCGTCGTACTTCTCGCCGATAAACATCATGATACCGACCGGATTGTCGTTGAAAGCTACACCGATCGTTTGCGGTCGGGTGCGCATTTCAATCGCGTAGCCCATATGGCCTTCGTTCAAATGCTCACCCATCCACCACTTGGCACGGTCCATAGCGGCTTGTTCTTTTTCATTCATCTTGTAGCCTTTTGGTGGAGCGCCGGGGCACATATTCGTGTGCACGGCTTTACACGCATTGTACCGGCCAGATCCCAGTTCCCGAACCACCCAATGGCCCCAGTCGCCTGCCTGCGCGGCATAAGACGTGTAGCCAAGACGTCTCATGAGCACGTCATATATGCGTGCGGTATCTTGCAAAGTCCAGCCCCTCGGTGGCCCTTGCGACCAACAGAACCCTGGAAGAGAGGGTACAACGAGATCAAAAACTGGCGCATTAGGATCCTCCGGCTCGAGAAGAGGGTGCATGACGTTTTGAAATCTACACGTATTAGTTATTTCAAGCACGTTGCTTTACGTACGCACTCATAGAAGGTTCCTGGCCAGCCATGCACCATTAAAAGAGGAATAGCATCCGACTGTCTTGTCCGAGCCTTCTCATGAATGAAATGGATCTTCATGTCCTCGATCTCAGTCGTAAAGTGCTGCCATTCTGAGATCTTCTCTTGTGCCTCAGGCCAAGAGTAAGTGTCTTGCCAATAATTTTTTAGTTTGTTGATCCACTCAAGCGATGGCCCTGTCGTCATTCAGTTGGTGAATCGAGGATGGAATAAGGAGCAAACCGACCGTAATCGTCTCCTGCGTCAGGCACGATTGGAATCTCGGGGAGACGCGTATCTCTGAGCTTTCTGAATAGACGATCAACTTCATCCTGGGGGATGGTTGGGTCAAAGGAGTTGATTTCTGACATTCCGATCAAGAAGCGATTGCGAGGTTGGGGTTTTGTTGACTGTTCTTCACGACTCCGATCGCTTGAACCCACGTACTTTATTATTTAAGTCGCAATGAGACCTTGCCAGGTGCCCCACACGTCATGCCGGTTCAGTCTAATGCAGGGACTACGGCTCTTGCTCCGCAACACCGCATTTTGAATTCAAAACGTCATTCCGAAATGCACGGAACTGCCCGAGTCGGTTAGCACCCCTCTGATCTTGCGGGGAGAAATGGGGGTTGAGAAAGAAAGACAGTTTGAAGGGAGACTTAGTGTCACACTGCAAAAACGACTAGCCGACTAATCACTCATGCAGCGTCTGAAATAGGCACATGTACCTGGCTTAACACATAGATAGGCTACTCACCTAGTTGACGATTTCGGGGTAACGGAGTTGCCTATGAGTACGTCCCCTGGCCCAATGGCGCGTACTTCGCAGGAACATGGACAGTAAACGAGTGTGAAGATCCGTGCAGTTTGCGAAGACGAGATTATCCAAACAGCGCCGGGCATTCATACTTGCATACCTGCAGTATCGTGCACTACGTGTTAAGATCCCGCTATCTACAAGGGCTCCTTTTCACGAGCGTAGTACGCCATTTTCGATTCTGTATGTTGCGGACCTCGTTCAACTAGTTGTCAGAGGTAATATGACGATATACGACCTCTGCTAACAGTGCTGTACTTTTTGCGCATCATTGTAACTGGATGCTGGACACGCACTGCTTGATTCAGCAACTTGATGATATGCTAAATACTAGATCTATGGAACAATGACCGATTTGATCGCCTTTGTGCGCTAGAATCAGACTGTCTGGTACTATGGCCGGTCCAAAAATAGTGCCAGTTCGTCACAAAGTATGGCGACGATGGTGCTGTTCCTTCCACCTCCGGGGCCCCCTGTTCGATGCTTGATGTCTGCGCCTCAGTACATGTTGCCTTTTCGGGCTCTTCGTAGCGGTAGATTGCTCTGCAGACCGGACAACTCTTTTTATGCAACATGGTCCAGGAAATCAAGCACCCTGAGTGAAACTCATGGCCACACGCTCTCAATCTGAAGACTTCTTCCTGTTCAATCTCTAATCCCGCTGGCACCCCCGACGTTTCATCGCCTGCGTTTTTGGTGCTTAATCTCGCTGGCTCTGGTGGGCAAGGTGCTTGTAAGGACGATAAGCAGATCGCACTTGTCATGTCAGTCGTTATTCGTTAAGCGTGTTCCAATACTGACCAGTCTTTCTCGAACACCGACGGATTCTTTGAGCACGTCCCTGTCCCAGAGTTGGCTGTGTGTTGCGCCTTCTTGCCCCCTGTGACTACCAGGACCTCAACCACTGACTGCAGACGCTCTCTTGCTTCCGATCGCTCTAACGCAGGAGCCTTGAGCGCGCCACCCCTTCTTATTGGTACGTCTCGTCTTCGTTTTCGTATGCAAAAAATGCACAGGCTGTATGCCATGTCAGCATGTTCGGCATGCGCTTACGCAGCCTTGCCAGCTTACAATGGAACAAAGAAGAACACAATCAGAACAGGTATCAAGAAAGCCAGTGCTGTAGGTGATATAATCGATCGGTTATCATGTTGATCCCATCGTCGGCTTTCAAGCGTCACTAGCTGTTGGATCCTTGCTCCTTTGATGACGGCAGGCATCGTTTGCTCTTAGCAGCTATGCTTCAATTTCAGTTTTCTTCCAGTATGATAGTAATCTAGGACAGTGTCTGCAAACACGATCGAGTTGTGTCTTGAGTGCCAGGAACCAACCAGTGATGAAACTCCGCAGCCATGTCAGCGATCTTCACAGACAGGGCGGCAGAGCGCCCTTATCAACATACCCCTCCCCGCACCGTATCTTGCTGTGCTGGACCAAGCCCTCAGCCTCCACGGCCATGTCTTCCTACGGCGTCGCCAGCATACTTGGCTTTGGCAAGGCGTCCTTTTGCGCGCCAGCTCGCACGCTTGGACATTTCGCGGACAAGCTTGGGCGCGAATCACGCCATCATGAGACAGGATCTAAGGCTCCATCGAAAAGTCCAAGAGCAGCGACGTCTCTCGGCTGACGCATTCGCCAACAAAGGGCTGGGTCCGGTGAACAAGCTAGTCCGAGAACGGAGGTTTGGCGCCGAGAGATTTCGGTTGCGACGGGCTTGGTATGCCCAGCCTCCGCCCCGCTCCTCTCCGCTAGAACGCTTCGCGTTAGCGTTCACACGTTGGCCCATGGGTTGGCGCAGCACCGTGATTATCCTAAGCATCCCGCTGCGGAGTGAAGAGGTGGCAAATGATAAGGACGATCTGTGCAAATGCGTATCGTGTATGCCCAAATAATCACCCAAGATAGCATTCCATGAACGGACAGATGAAGAATCGAATTTTTTGATTTCGTCGCATAATGGTATATAGGTGCTGGATGGGAGTTCTCCGACCCCTTTGGAATGTGGCTGCCCTGTCAGGCGCAAAGATATCGCAGGCCATGCATAAAAGTAACATCAAATCTTCATAGAAAATGTCATGGACTAGCTTCCAACCGGGAGCTTTGTACCGCGCAGCCATTCGCCAACAATGCGATCCATCTCTTCCCAGCTCATTTCTTCTCGTTGTCCTCATCCGTGCTGATGGCTGTACTGAGATAGCGTTCGAACACCCGAGCCTCAAGATCTATTGAGCCTCTCCTTCCGTTGTTTGGATCATTCTTCTTGAAATATTGTCTCTTGCCAAACTTCCATGCTTCAACTCCAAGGAAGAAGAGGAACGTAGCAATGAAAACCACACCCCACTCCCAGCTAATTCCGGAGTGCCTAAAAACTGTGGTGTTTATGACCGGGATATAGAGGACGGGGAAGATGGTGACGAAAGCGCCCATGATGGAGAAGAACAGAAACTTGTTGCGCCACACATCGTGGAACCACTGAGTGAAGTACTTCTTGGAACCGGGCTGCATCATGAAAAAAGAGCGACGCATATCGATCATTTGCCATGCAAGGAACACGGAGAACCAGGTAAGACAGGCGAAAGTGGTGGCGCGCGCACGGAATACAGTAGAGCAGCTGTCGTTGAAACCCTCGTTACACCCCGTGCCGAGGTTGCCATCGCCGAAACCGAACATGACAATCGAGAAGGCGGCGAGGCAAAGGGCAGCAATCCAGAGACCGTAGAAGACCATATCAACCATGACCTCGATCGTGAACACTCCGCGCTTAAGCTATGATTCATCAGCATATTCAAATCAAAGTTGGGACACCGAAACTCACACTTTGAGGTGGACGATCCAAGATGTCGGGTGCAGCAATCTCGAACCCGAGGCCCATATCGGGTAGAGACGAGGTTACCATGATGATCCACATGACTTCGACGGGAGATACAGGGAATACAGACAGACCTGTCTCATCCTTGAAGGCAAGACCGATAAGTAAGACACAAGCCTGAGCAATGTTCTGCGCAAGTAGATGTAAAATGAACTTTTGGATGTTGTCGAACATCCGGCGGCCCTCTTCGATCGCATTGAGGATTGAGGCGAAATTATCGTCAGTGAGGACAATATCAGAAGCGTCCTTGGCAACATCGGATCCTGTGCCCATACCAATGCCAACGTCGGATCGCTTAAGGGACGGTGAGTCGTTGACACCGTCGCCAGTCATGGCTGCAAAGGCCTTCCTACGGTGAAGGGCATCGATCATGCGCACCTTGGTATTCGGAGCACAACGAGCAATGACAAGAGGGAGTAGCGGAAGAGCATCGACCTCATCATCAGACAGCTTGTCGAATTGGGAAGCAGTCATCACCATGGCATCGGTGACGTCTTTGGCGAGACTGCTCATGTTGGATGGCAAGATTCCCACTTCAGCGGCGATAGCGCGAGCAGTGCCAGGGTGATCACCAGTGAGCATGTGGACTTCGATGCCAGCTTTCTGGCACTGACGGACAGATCCAGCAGTTTCCGGGCGCGGAGGATCGTATAGGCCAACTAGACCACGGAAAACAAGCTTCTCTTCAATAGTCTTTCTCTCAAGCTCTTCGCCTTTGGTAGGAAGTGGACCATCGTAGTCCTTGCTTGCAAGGGCGAGAACGCGGAGACCGTATGACGCAAGAGCTTCCATGTTGGCCAGGATTTCCTCACGATAATCATCATCCATGCTGACCACTTTCTCACTCTCCGCATTATAAAAGGTGTCGCAGGAGTAGATGACGCGCTCGACAGCTCCTTTGGTGAAAACAAACTTCTTCGAAGATGCCACTTCTTCGAAGATTACAGACATTTTCTTGACATCAGAGTCAAAGGGAAACTCTGCGAGCTGCTTCCATTTGGGAGACTCGCCCTGAGTGAACTGCAGGCGATTCCAATTGAATCGGGATGCAAAGACCTGAATCGCAATCTCAGTGGGGTCACCACGAGCATTCCATTGGCCTTCGGTCTGATGCACATTTGCTAGGTTGGCAAGAGATGCAACCTTGAGGTACTCGATTAGATGTGGGTTGTTCTCTATGAGCTCTTCGTATGTTTGTGTCTTCTCATCCTGGTCGGGATCGATGTGTCGTGGCTCCTTCGGAGTGAAGCTCAGAGAACCGACAGTAGGGTTATGTGGCTCGTCTGTCACTCCCACAGAGTATGTACCCTTCGCAGGAATCCAAGCTCTCTTGGCTACCATTTTGCCTTGGGTCAGTGTGCCAGTCTTGTCCGAGCAAATGTCGGTAACGCCACCTAAAGCCTCAAGCGACTTCAAGTTGCGAACAATGACATGACGTTGAACCATGCGTTTCGTACCAGCAGCCATAGTAATAGTTAACACAACAGTGAGCGAAGCAGGGATCATAGAGAGTCCAGTCGCGACAGCGTAGATGATAACCTCGCGATTGTTGGAGAATGAATTGGCCCCAAGAACAATGATAGCGCATACGATCGCAGTACCAAATAGAAGAATCGCAAGACGAGCGAGCTTCTTCTGCAAAGGAGTCCCAACGTTGACACCAAGAAAAGCACCCACAACATCACCGGCGGTCAGGCCCCAGGCCTGGGCGTAGCGATGGGGCTTGGGTCGACTGCCGTCCTCTTTGCGCTTCACAGGACGTACGCGAGAGTTCTTCTGGCGAAGAGACATCGCAATGGATCCAATTTCAGTGTACATTCCAGTCGCGAACACGACGCCACGGGCGCGACCCTTGGTAACCGTGGCAGAGCTGAAGGCGATATTGAGCCGATCACCTGGGCCGGTGTCTTCAGAAAAAGTGACTTCGGAATCCTTTTGTACTGGGAGCGATTCACCAGTCAGAAGTGCCTCATCTGTTTCGAAATTGACAGCTTCGATGATTCTGGGAACCTATTAGTGTCGAACAGCATTGACCTGACGCAAACTTACCGAAGATCGGCGGGGATGGTGTCGCCAGTCTTGAGCTCAACCAAGTCACCAACGACCACCTCAATAGTGGGCACAGTGACTGTCTTTCCATCTCGAATAGCGGTTGCAGTCGGAGAGCTGAGAGAGCGCAGAGAGTCCATAGTCTTTTCGGCGTTGAATTCTTGGAAAAACCCAATGACAACATTGAGTAGAATAATGGCGGTAACTACACCACCTTCAATCCACGATTCGATAGCAAAGCTAACAGCCATAGCTGCGATAAGCACCTAGCGCGATGTTAGCATCCGTAATTCGGATATTGTGATAGGACATTATGCTTACTAGGGTCATGGAATTGGCAACCTGTCTAAGCAGGATCTTGGCTGGCTGAACTCCGCCGTCGTCACCAAGATCATTGCTTCCGAACTTATCGAGGCGAGATTTGGCTTCCGAGGTTGTGAGTCCATCGTCGGGGTTGCACTTTGTCTCTTCAATCACCTGCTGGAAAGAGAGGGCGTGAGCTGGTGCAGAGAGCGGATCATTGGACTGGCCAGACTTGTGGCCTTCAAGTGACAATTGCTTCCCTCCCATGGCGAATGATGTTGGTTCATTCGAATGCTAAGAAGAAGTTGGGATTTGACAAGCGGTCTAGATCCGGGGAATCGAAGCCCTTTAAACCACCAGCTGGAGACGCAGGCGGAACATGGTATGGCAGAACATGACGGACAGCCAAGTATATGGTCTTGGCTGGGTGGGAACCGGCGAGACGTCATGCAGGTTGCAGATGTTTAGCGTCTTCCGCTTGCAGTGGACGTATCGGTTCCGCGCGGCGGAGCCAGTGAAAGCAATAAATCCACATCATTGATCTCTGATTCAGCAACTTCTCTCTCAAGCAAGCCTCCATGAAATTGCAGTCCGATATCATATCAACCTGTGATCAAAGTCGCTTTTGTGACGTACGCGGGGGTTCACTTGTGTGCACGTAGGCAGTGGTCTGGATTTGGACGGCCAAGAGTTCCGCTCGGCAACGCGCGCTAATGGGCCTCTGCAATCTTGGCGTTGCCTTATGTTGCCGATTTTCCGACCGTGACGTCGGTCTTCATAGCGGCGGCTTTACTCATTCTCACAACCCTGCCAATCAAGACATCAGCCCGCAGATAGTCTCGCCGCCAAGAATCATCACTCAATTGCTCGCAGCGTGGCGTAGTGAGCGTCCACACCGGGCTCCACACCTATCTTCCAATAGCGTACCCTGAGCCGAGCTCGACGTTGAAAGCTTGTCAGCAAACTTACTCAAGGCGCATTCGCAAAGCTGGAGAACTCTCGGCATTCAGCCTCTTCGCCCGCTTATCGTGTCAGTGGAGTTCGCAAGACTGTGCCAAGCAGGTCACGGGGCCCAACAAACAACATCCAACTAGAAAGTAGGTACCCAGGGTGCCAGGCAGCCAGGGTCTACCTACCCCGCCATCGCGTCTTTCCAGGGAACGGATCATTCTAGTGCCACTTCAGAAGCGTATGTTAGATAAGGTCGGAATTTTCTGCCCAGCCCCTTGCGGCATCGTGTCTAAAATGGGAGAGCACAGAAGGCTGCTGTATTACTCTAGCCTCTATGGTATGGACATGATAGGCTAAGCCTCGTACGTGCCGATGAAACCACACGGTTTTGCCCGGCGATGTTCTCATTTTTGGTTGTGGGGAATTGGAGGCTCTGCTGCGGATATCATTAAGTCACAGCACGACGACGGCTGATTCCTGCAGTGCCGAGGGGCATATTCACAACAACATTCGCCCAGGGAGAGGACAGGTCATATTTAAGTGACGACGATAGCGTCCGTGATTCATACTTTGAGACTTTCACCTCAGCTGCAGCCCTTGCCAATGTTATGCGAGTGGGACGGCTGTATACTGATAGTTAATTCTCAACTTTGGCTTTGAATAACATCGCATCGTAGACGCATCACTCAAAGATAAGCAGGCAGCGCACTGTGAGTCGCCAATCCACCGTATATAGCCGGAGTCTTCCAAGGTTATCAAGAGGTAAGGAGTAACAAAGTAATCATATCCATATTGTCCAATATGAAGAAAGCACAATAGCAGACTATCAGAATGTACTACCAAAAACTCGTGCTATCAAAGTCGATATTGCTACTATCAAAGCAAGAGGAATCAGGTATCATAAAAGGAAGGCTTGCACATGACCGCAACTATCCACATCGGCATCGTCGACATTTCAATTACGCACACCCCAACGAGTAAGCGACCCACTGTTGCAGAGGCTAGTAAGGACTGTTCACAATATCGTCGCGGCCGAGGTAGCTGCCGCGATTTCCACGTCTGGGAGTAGAAAGCTGACCAACACGCGAAGGGAAGGCAATACTCTCGCGTGTGGGCTTTTGCAGTGCTCGGCGAGCTACCATATCGACTTCGTTGGGCAACGCAACTATGAGGTTTTTGTCAGAGCCGAACTTGAAATTGTCAGCCTTGACCTCTTCAGCATAGCGCTTGATGTTGTATGGATCCCGGCGACCTGCAAGGATCTTCTTCATGCTCCAGGTGATGATGAAGGGGCCGGTAGCGGTAATTATGGTAGTCTCCTTATCGTCAAGACCAGTGTTGAACCGTGCTGTCGTGAAAGAAATTGGTGCTTTGGTCTCGTGTTGGAATTGCGCAACGTGAGCCGGTGTCAATGCAAGACGACGGGGTTGGGGCTTGTCGTCTTTAGCAAAAGATTTTTCGAATCCCAGCTTGCCATCGTTCTTGCCACCCTTTTGTAAAGCATCTATCAGGAGAAGATACGTCCTTGTGGTTGCAAGCACCCATCGGCCGTCGGCAGATACGTCCATGCCAATGATGGGATCGCCGAGAGCAGGAATGAGGGTCTTTGCGTTGATACCAAGGCGATCAAACAGGCGGATATCTCCTTTCTCGGAAGCGACGGCGATATGGCCCTTCTCTGTCGTTGCAGCAGCAGAGAACGCGTTCTTCGTAGCGTACTGCTTGAGCTGATCGTCAACAAGCTTGTTGCCGTTCAGACGAGGATCGATGCGGTAAAGAGCATTGCCGGAAAGACCGATGAAGGTCTGCTCCCCGCTCATCTGAGCAAATTTCTGCAACTGAATCAGCTTGACAGCCCGAATTTTTCCATATTGTGCGACTTACACTCTCAGGAGCAAACACTTTCACGGGAATGTCATCGTGAACATTCCATTCATCTACCACCTTGCCCGTTTCAAGATCCATACGGTAAAGAGCGTTGGGATTATCGAGGTTCTGTAGGATCATATCTTGATCTTGCTGGTGCAGCATGACCTTGTTGGGGCTGAACTTCTTTCCCTTCGGCGTCATTACGTTTGATATCGTGGTCGAGAATTGCAGTTGGTTATCCGCGGTATGCTTGAAGACGCCAATCTTGTTACCCCGAACGACGAATGAACGGTCATGCTTGTAGCCCACGGCCAGCTGCGAGTTCTCGTCACCGTCCTTAGGTGCAGTCTCGGTGTCGTCTTCGGATTCGTCCGAGTCATAGTGCTCGCTCCGCAGATCGTTCGCATCCTCAAACTCGTCTTGCCCTTCCTCTTCCTCTTCTTCCTCTTCCTCGGGAGCATCTTCCATCGTCATATCCTGGAAAGCCTCAAGCACATACTCACGGTCTGTGTCTTTTGCCTTTTGCCATTTGACTTGGTTCAGATGCTCCCATAGCGCTTGCATAACGCCATTTTGTATGCTTTCGAGCTGTTCTTGGTCTTTGAACCTCAAAAGCCAGGAGTAGGCCGATCCATCCTCCAGGTAATGGTTGAAAATAAAGGATTTGAATTCATAATTGAAGACCGGATTGATATCATCGACAATGGGCTGGCCTAACCATTCACGCTCGTTTCCCACAATGTGGAGCCAGTACTGCCAGTCGCCAATTTCCGTGACGGTGGCTGTGACGCTGCTGTCTTGTAGCTTGAATGTACCGGTAGGGAAATCGAACAGGTGAAGTTCAGCATTCTCCTCTGCGAGCAGATCCAAAGCCTTGGGCTGCGCAGCGGATTGAGGTGCCGCAGTAGACTCTTCCTCTACCTCGGTCGGCGGAGTCGTCTTCGACGCCGACTTTCGCGCCATGACCTCTTTTGTGGTGTTCGGGAACAGGTCTTCCGTCGTTGGGGGTGCTTCGAGCGTTCTACGGGCCGGGGTAGTTACAGGGCTGGCGTCGGGTACGGCTTCTTCGTAATAGGCTAGCGCTTCGAGGTCGTCCTCAGTTGCGTGCTGGTGGCTCCGTCGAAACTTGCGTTCGTATTGGCACTGGAGAGCTACGCGCTCAAAGAGTGCGGCAGTTTCGGGCTTGACGGAGGGATCGCACACAAACTCCCAAAGGTCGTCTACGTCACCGCTGAGATCGCGCCACGCAAATATCTTCTCGCCAGTCGAGCGTACGTCGGTACGGAACTGGAGGCCTTCGTCTAGCAGGAAGGTCTTCTCGTCCTTGTCGCCAGCAAGAGCTTCGAGGCCTGCGTCTTCGCCTCCTTCTTCGGCCAAGAGATCCTCCTCGCCTTCTTCGTATGCGCGCTGGACGACGAGCTGGTACTGGAATTCCTGCCCCGTGCGGCGCACGGTCGCAGCGGCGTCCTTGAAGATAAGCTCTGAGTAGCCCTTGACGGACCGTGGCCGGACGAGGTACAGTTGGCCTTGCGAGATCTCGACAATAGTCTCCTTAGAGCTGTCGCCAAAGACAAGTTTGCTCACTAGGCGTCGTGTCAGCTTGCTAGATGACGACAGCGGGGGAGGGGCATGCGCATGGGCGAACAAGCGTACAGTTGCGGAGCATAAACATGACGAACGGTGCTCTGAGGCCGAATTGCGATGGCGTTCGCGAGAGCTTGGCTATATACACAAGCGCAAGACAGCTCGCACGCGGTTGTTCATTCAAGTTGAAACTCGGAGTTGGGCCAGCAAAGTGATTTGTTTGTGATGCTGGTGGCGTCGGCAGAATCAGGGTCCACCCCACCGAACAGGCAAAACAGCGCTAGCTGAAGGCACCTCCTGCGGAACATCATCAACAATAGGCAACGACACCAACGCCATCAATCGAATCAAGTTACAGTATGCTCAAGCTCACAGCGTCTCTGTATCTATAGCGTACATCCTGTTGTTGCAACTTTCTGCGCTTTGCGCCACTCGATGCTATTTGTGCTACACAATGCTAAGAGGTCTTTGCCCGATGCCCATGCTTCCTGCCAAAGTAGGTACGTCAGAGCAGGTCTAGAATAAGTCCAAAAGGTCCTGATTGGACTTTTTGCTCGCTTCCACTCCTGCCTGCTGCTGTGGAGGGGGAGGTTGACTTGTCTGCATGCTCATGCTGGCAAAGCCATTCATGATGTCGTCATTGCTCATCTGCGCAGGTGCCGTGTGTCCTCCTTGCCCTCCGTCCCCAAACAATCCGAGGAGATCATCCATGTTGGACGGTGGCTGCTGAGCGCCACCCACTGCGGGAGACGCCACACGTTGCGGTGTACCTGCAAGACCTTCAAGGCCCGACTGTCCCTGTGACGGCTCCTTCTGTAGTGATGCCGGCGCCGAGCCGTCGAAGTCGATGTCCAGAAGATTTTCCATATTTGATTGAGGGGCAGCCTGCCCACTCACTGCCGCTGCGACCGCAGCTGCGGCAATCGGGTTCTGTCTCGCATCCTCCTGTTGTTCCTCGATAGCAGCGCGTTGCATGGCCTCTGCGCCAAAACGACCTTGACCAAGGAATGCCTCTGGCGGCTTGTGATAAACAGAAGCCAGTGTCGAGAGATCATTGAGGAGGCTGTCCAGTAGTTGGGGCGGAAGAGAGCGTATTGTTGAGGTGATGGGAGGTTTGTCCGAGAGTACAATGTCTTTCGCAATCTGTGGATCACTCGATAGCAACCGCCAGTAAACGTAGGCTCGGTCTCTGATGTCAGGGTTGTCATTTTCGGCGGTCGCTGCCTGCAGCACTTTTTGTACAAGGCTCTGCGCCTGGTCCGGCTTCTTTAGGAAGAGCTTGACGACTGCAGTAAGGATCTGAAGCTGAGTCTGCCAATCGTCAGTACTACTGAAATGGCTGGTCATAAGTGCAAGCATACCTGGGTAAATTCTTCAGCAAATGCGTCGACGAAGTTTGTAAGGATCTCCCCAGCATTGTTGATCTTTTCGGCATATTCGCCGACTATCCAGATCAGTGACGCTCTAGCGTTGGGCTCATCCAACTCATCAATGCACTGGCACAGGGTGGGGATTATCCCTTCGTAGCCCGGGTATTTTCTGAAGATGTCCTTGATTACCACGATGGCTTCTTGCACCACATAATTGACTTTGGTGTTGATGAGGTCCAACAGGGTGTTGACACATTTCTCGCTGGCGCTCTCAATCTTGATGGCGACCTGTCCAATAGCTTTGACAGCCCTACGGACGAAGTCCATATCAACTTCCAGCGCGTATTCTTTCAATTCTGCGAGCAGCTGGTCCACGTTCTTCTCGTTCGCTATCCTGACCATAATCTCTAATTTTTGCATTTTCAAGTAGTTGGGATCATTGTACTTGCAGAAGAATACGCGCATCTCCTTACTCAGAATGTCAGGCTGCTTCTGCAGAAGGAGGTCGATGTTTCGCAATGCAACATATTGCACCTCGGGTGCCGAAGATACTAGGGTGACTACAATGGTTTAGTGCTATTTTGTTTTCTTTGGGGGTTGCTCTTACCAAGAGGTGGAGCCATCTTCTTTGTGTACGACTTGAGCAGCTCTGGGGAGATGTTCTTCATGTGTAAGAAGACGACCTTGACGGCAGCAAGAACCACACTGGGATTGACGTGCTGGAACTGGGGTACAACACGCTCGCAGATGTGTTCTGCTTCCTTCACATCGGCCGCTTTATAATCGGCCAAAGTAGTTAAAATGGTGACCCGCCCCCACTCGGTACACTCGTTCAAGGCCAGTAGCATCTTCTTCAAGGTCTGTGGGGTTATGACCAGTGCCTTGGTGTCTGGCGAGGTCTCCATAATCTCAACCAAGGCGGTGACGGAGTTGGCTACCACCATGGGGTTGGGGTCACCAACCAGCTCCTGGAGCTGCTCGAGGAAGCCGTTCTCTAAGCACATGGCCGGTGAGAGGTCGTACAGCTTGGCTACACAAAGGGCCGCTGTTTTGCGCACATATGGCGACTCGTCACGGAGTGTTTTCCGCAGCGGCTCCTCCATGTAATCAACCATCTTGTCTACGCGAATGCAGCCCATAGTACGGATGGCGAGGGCTCGCACAAGCGGATTCGGATCTTCAGAATCCTGGACGAAGGTATTGACGGCGAGAATACAAAGGTCGGGATGGGACTTGGCGTAGTTCCTGTGCGGCGAATGAGTACCATGTTCACGAGAGGCAGGGTTGTAAGCGCGTACATGAGGTACAGATAGACCAGCTTCTTCTGGTCCAGGTCGCCGGTCGCAATGTTCTTCAGCACATCGGGGAACAGCGAGGACACGTCCTTGCCCAGGGTCATGGACATGATGGTCTTCTGGATAGCTTCTTTCCTACAACCAAGTCAGCGTTACGAGGGGTGGAGCGAGTGCATGGAGATAGGTACCGTTCGTAGGCATACTGGGAGCTGCGGCGACGGTCAGTTGTGCACAGCTAGGAAGCTCCTTTGAAGGGGGCGATGCATACACCAGACCTGCCCTCAGCTCGAACGTCTCTCCCTTCCGCGGCGGCGCAAAGGCGCCTCTGATTCTGTTGACCGCCATTTGTGTATCTTATCCCGATCTCAGCTCGGCCGTAGTCGTGATTGTAGTCGTAGTCGCACTTGCAGCCCTCAATGCCCAGTGGGGGCCCTGGTGCACCGGCGCCGGGGGGTGGGGGGGCTCGTGGCTGCTCCGCTCTGATTGTGGCGCAATAGATGTGTGTGATGCGGGGGCAGGCGGCCGAAGCGGAGGCGGCGGTTGGGTGAGGTGGGCGAAGTGGGTGCTTCGAAGCTGTTACGGCGCAGACGCAATCGTGGGCTGTGGCTGTGGCTGTCTGGAAATCGATTGCTGGCGTTAAGGTCAGGTCGAGTAGGCGGAGACCTAGGGTGACCGTGCAACCGCCGCATCGACACTGCAGCATCATGAGCCCCAACATGGTATGCGCATCTGCCCAGTGCACCGCACTGCATTGCACTGCATTGTATTGTATTACCGCTTATGTCTATGCTAACAACGTGCAGCCTTCCAACCTGCCGAACCTGCGCCGCCTCTTTGTGGAGGCCCGTACAGACGCCGAGGAGAGCGAGTACTCGCGCAATGCTGTACGCTGCCTATCCATTATCACTACGCCCTTTTAACACACTGACAATGATACCTGCACAGTTCTACAATCTCGTCATCTTCATGTCATCCATTGCCGGCTTCAGTCTGATTGCCCAGCGCATGATGACTGGCAAAACCCCCACTCCATGAGCGCCCAGCAGCCAGCCTTCACCTGCGCCTTCTCCGCTCCCACCTGCCACCTCCTATCTCTAGTTATCCGTCCTCGCGGCCCCTGCGCCACCGACTTTTCTGCGGACCATCACTCAAGGCCTTCGCAGGCCATCGCTTTCCATGCCTGTCTTTCGCGACGAAGAGCCGACTAAGCAGAACGCGCCAGTCAACATACCAGGCCCACCTCTTCTGTGCTTCGTCCCACTCGACTTCCACCGCCAACTTGACGGGTAGGCTTGCCATAGGATGTGTGCTCAGGTTGACGTTGGTAGGCGCTTCTTCCAATCGCTGCCTCGGGAGGATTCCTGCGTCTCGGAGCTCTTCAACTGTCCTCTCGCTGCTCCTGTCCTTCACGAGTATCGGAGACTCAACGCGAAGCCGACTGCCGTCCTCGCTGAGACCTGCGTATCTCATGACGAGCTGTGAGCCAGGGATCGGATCTCCGGGCCATTTCAACCTGCTGGAGGCTGCGTCTCGACGAGGGAGTGAGAGCGCAATTTGCAGTCTTCGCAAGTACTTCGTCGTAAACAGCTTCTCCACAAATGTCTGATGTCTCCGAGAGACTTTGCGGACCGAGAGCCACAGATGCTTGGAATTGTCGTATTCGAGGATCTGCAGCCAGATCTCTACTGGTAGTAGTCTTGCGAGTCTGGTTTCTTCGGATGAAATTTGCTCCGATGTGAGTCTTGATTCGGACATGCTGCTGATAGATTGTGTGATCGAGTGACTCAATGCAGTTAAAGTACTATTGCGACAAGCTTTCTTTTGACCGCAACCCAAGTGCAATGCCTCCAGTCCCATCTGACTCATAGCTAAATGGTCGGCCTGAAGCGTGGCGCAGCCTCGCAAAGTGCCATCATTATGCTCCGTGACTGCGTGACTGTGACACAGCCATCGTAACCCAGCGCTTCGACCTTTAGCCCTCTATGGGCTTATTCGAGGTGGTGCAAGATACGCAAACAGGAGTCTAGTTGGTTGGCTTTGACCGGTGTGGTCCAGATCACGAAGAGCATTTTGGAATGGCGACAGAGCTTGCAAAGTGTCATGTCTCTCCTGCTCTATCTATACATTCAAAGTTCCAACTAGGTGCTTGTGGCCCTAAGAGTACGGATGCGGGTCGTGTTGACTTGATATCCAGTGGGTCTGCCTGTGCGCACTCCAACAGCGTTGACCGACACACACATCTATTCCATTTTCACTTGTCCGAGCTCACGGCATGGTTTCTGGCCCATTCAATGATTGGACAGCTCTACATTGTGCATGCCAAGAGTCTCCATACATACGAAATACTTGCTGATTGATGAGCATGCCTGAGACAAGCCCGTGTTTCGGTGTCTGACGGCATGAATGCCTCAGAAGAACACACACTGCATGGCACAGGAGGCCATCGGAAATGCAGACACGAACTCATTTGAAATAGCTACCAAGAAAATCATGCACAAGCCACAACTCTAGGGGTACCAAAATCAAAAGCGAGTTCTACATGGAGATCTGTCCATAGATTTACAGAGGTATCGTAATGCATCGCAAAGAAATAGAGCCCTCAGACTAGCATATCAGGTCCTTCCCGAGGACTGAGATTTGCTATCCAACTTTGGGCAAATAAAATATAAGATTACCACATCCAACCACGCAAGCTCGGGACTGACTTCAGCCGTTACAATATCGCCGTCTAGGCGGCAAAGTCACGGGCTGTGAACTTGGGTCGTCCGAATCGGCCACGTCCACGACTGCCTTGCTGCCCCTGCCCTTGCTGACCCTGACCTTGACCTTGACCTTGACCTTGACCCTGACCCTGACCCTGACCCTGACCCTGACCCTGACCTTGACCCTGACCTTGGTTCTGACCGTTGTTGCCGCCATTGTTGCCACCGTTGTTACCGCCATTGTTGCCGCCGTTGTTGCCGCCGTTGTTACCACCGTTGTTGTTGCCGCCGCCGTTAGCGACTTGGAAACGGACACAGTCGTCTTGGGCTCCACGTTGGGCGACAGGCATAAGCACCGGCTGGTGGTTACTTGCTGAAGTCATGGAGCAGACGCGATAGTTGCCGACAGGGAGACCGCCGGCGAGATCAGCACTCAAAAGTCCGTTACCGTTGCCAGCGTCGTTGATTCCCTTGAAGAAAGCAAATTTCTCGGCGTCGAGAGGCTGAGTTGGGTTGAGATTGTTACCAAGGTCCTGCACTGTGATGTGCGTGTGGCCGACTACCTGCCCTCCCTGAAGGCTCTGAGGGGCAGAGTAGTACGTGTTGTCCGGGTTCGTAAACTTTCCAGCTTGCAGGTTTGCGATCTGGACCGAGAAAGTCATTTTAGTGTTAGGAGCCACAACATCGCCGTTCTTGGGGCTCGTGAACACAGCAGAGACCATGCGGTTTGCAGCAGGCATCTCTCCCATAGCTAGAGCGCGTTAGAATCGGCTATGCTCAATGCGGTGGTGACGATGACTTACGGATACCATTGCACGATCCCTGACGGACCTGCAGTCCATTGGTGAGCGTTTTGCCGGTACAGAAATTGATGAAGTTGGCTTGGTCACTACTCGAATGTCAGTTGCGACTCTCGATTGGCCCGTGGAGATACCCACGTTGCAGAAGCAGCCTGGCCTTGCTCAGCTCCCGCCTCAAGACCAGTTGCCGCGCTGTTCTTCTGGATGTTGGCCGGGTTCAGGGCAAGGTTGCCGCCACCGCCGCCGCCGCCATTGTTGTTCTGTCCTCCATTGTTGTTTTGACCGTTGTTCTGACCATTGTTGTTGTTGTTGTTATTTTGGCCATTGTTGTTCTGGCCGTTGTTGTTCTGGCCATTGTTCTGTCCGCCCTGGCCTTGTCCGCCTCGATTGAACTGAGCATTGGCAACACCGGCCACAAGCAGAAGAGGGAACAAAGTTGAAACCTTCATGGTGCGAGGAAATAAAGTCGTAGATGCGTACAGAGAGTGGACGTGACGAAAAGGTGAGGGGTACAAAAGAGTGTATTCCGACTAGCGGTCGATTAAGAAAACACGCAGACACGGTCAACGTGATCTGGAAATTAGAGGAAAGGAAGAAAAGGAGCGTAACCCTCGACCAACGGTCCTCGATTGTGAAGAACTAACGACTGAGGATGGTGTGAGACCTAATAACCTGAGGGTACATGGCAAGTCTCTTAAATGCCTTGGCGATATACATGACGATGCACAACCCGGCAAGGCAGCTAACAATTCCTGGGGCACGAAACCCTGGTTGAAGGCCGACATGTGTCAGGACCTGCCATGCAGGCCTGCTTGAGTGCTACGCACAGAGCGCCGAGCTTCGACAAGCGCCATTTGCCCGACTGAGGCCGTAACAGGAGCCTTGCCAGGCTGGTAGTACGTTAGGCATGGAAATCCGCGCATGGAGACAGATTGTGTATGAGGATCGCAGAAGCTCAAGCGTGCAGTGTTGGAGATCAGCTCACGCTAGTGCGTGATTGGTCAATGAGCCACAATGCCACCCACTCCAAACGTCACGACCTCCAGGTTCATACAACAATATCGATCGAAAGGATACTTTGCTCAAACCTTTGTGATGCCTTACGCTGCAATCGTTGACAGCCGAACATGCGGAAGAGATAGTCTAAACGATGCCGATGCCTGAAAAGGCAGGTTCATGGGTCCTGTGCCTCGTTCCCCACTTGCGACGGCTGTCGTTCCTGTCTCAAGATGATATTTGACAAAGCTACCCGGTTCGAGTCTGCGTCAAAGCTGGCATATTGGCTGTTCGGTTGTGCCGGATGACCATTTGGGTAAGTGAATGGCGATCTGAGATGATTTTTAATCGTTTTTTGTTGTTTGGAAGATATCAACAGATCCCCTCTCAATCCTTCACTCCACCTGCAAATCTTGCTCGGAAGATAGCGACCCGAGCGCCTGGCGCCTCAAAGCAAGTCTGTGGCATCGATATCAACTCTCTGCTCTGACCGTCACACGTCCGTCCATAACGTGCACAGCTCCACCCTCGAGGTACACCGTCTTGATGCCGCCGTCCTCGCTCATCACGACTTCGATGAATATATCGCTCCTGCGGCCCATTTCGACACCTTGTGTGAGCTCATACCTCAGTGTCTCTCCAGCCTTGCCGTTCTGCAATGATAGGTAAGCAACCAAGTCGCTCGCCGCTGATCCTGTGGCTGGGTCTTCGAGAGGTCCTTCAATCATCCTTGTCCTGCATTGAGTCACTCCGTCCTTGCTCTTGCCGGTCTGCACATAGAAGTACGTTCCTACAAAGGTCTTGTCCCAGCCTTGATCTAGTCCATCTATCTTCGCAGTCGCGCCCGACAGCGATACCTTCGAGAGCGCCTCCAGGCTTTCAAGCTCCACCAGGACAAAGGTCATTCCTTTGACGATCGACACTATAGGGAAGTCTTCCTGCAGAACAACTTCACCACTGAGATGAGCTGCGGCAAGGCCGTCCTGCAATCTGAGGAGTTCGTTTCTACTCCATCTCTTCTTGTGAATATGAACATCGTGGGGTATAGCTGCTTTCGCTGTCTTCTTTACGACATCGTAACAAAGCGCGACCTGCCCTGCCTTCAACTGAAACCCGGCTTCGATCACCCCATCCTTGATGAGACGCTCTTCGGCTATCCTTGATAGGACATAGCATGCTGTGCCAATTGTGGGGTGGCCCGCGAAGGGCAACTCGTGGCTTGTCATGAAGATGTCCACAGTCCATCTATCCTCCTGTGTGTCAGACGCTTTCTCGTGAAGAAAAGTTGTTTCCGAGAGATTGAATTCCCGAGCAACTCGCTGCTTCTCCTCTTGCGTCACATTGACGCCATGGGGGATGCGTACGATGGCTAAAGGATTGCCTTCAAACGGCTGACCTGTAAAGACGTCGACGGTGACAAAATCAAGTCTGAGTGAAGACGCCATGCTGAGACAGTAGTGCTTTGATAACGGTGCTGCTGAGTCTCTGCTTTATGGGTCCTGATCTTGTTCCTGGTGAGTCAGGATCGTACGCCCTGCGGCGTGCAGCAAGGCGTACAATGATGACTCATCAGGGTGCGGGGGTGTCAATAGAGACACGTCTGAATGGATAGAAAGATAGTATTCAACACAATTCTAGATATTTCAGCTTTAAAATCGGATGGAGAGGTCACTGTAAACTATCACTGAACGAGCCATCAGCACAGTTGTGCAACTTCACATAGCTTTAGGCCTTCTCGCATTTCTCAATGAGAAATTGTTCTTTGAGAATGGACTCAGACAATTTCGTGCAATACGTTTTTACATAGATTCCATGCAGAACGAAGAAGTGTGTACTGCAGCTTGCCGACGTTGATTAGCCACGTAGCATCTTGGATGGAGCTGGTCGTGAAGAAAAACAAAGACCGAATGCGGCCGATAGACGTTGGAACCTTCTTGAAGGGAGTCCCACTCATCAAAGCTACACCGATTAGAACCGAGGTCTTCCACTATTCTTACGCGGCCACTCTTGAATGGTAGTTAAGGTGCAATTAGGTAGTCGCTTATACCATGCGTGAGGCTCTTTCAAGCTTACTTACATGATTCACACAAGGCCCAGAGGAGGGGCCAAAGGAATCGTCGAAACGTTTCCGAGGGTTACAGCCGCAACACGTGCATGATGCTTGGCTCCTGCGAGTACCCTTCCCAGGCGTCGTTGAACATCAGTAAGCGTTGGTGAGTTCACCATTCGTGTTTGCGGGCGCGGCATGAACAAAACAAAAGCCCGGAAAGGGGCGCTGGGCACTGCGGCCCTTTCTCAGAGAGCGCGATATTGTGATCAGGAGAGAAAAAATACACCTCGGATGAGGCATGGTGCCATACTTGCTGTTCGGCGACGCCTTGAATAAGTACTGAATGATCTACGCTGGGATTGACGGTCAACAAGCTTCATTCATTCTTGTACCGGTATGCTGCCGTATCATACACGATTTGTTGGGCTGTAGTGAAGCTGAAGCGCGATGTTTGGTTCAGGATTTATAGCTAGAGTATCAATGCTGAGCAACGATCTCGACGCCCCGCGACTGGACGATCGTCTCGCGCTCCTCAGTTTGTAATCAGACGTTGCCGTTGCCTCTAGCTTAAGTGGTGGGACGCTACCATCTTTTCCGGATTGCGGAAGAGGGCGCTCCGGTAGCCTCAAGCACCGTGCTGATGAGATTGATACCCAAGGCCAAGGGACCCCCTCGTGTCAAAGCACGGCCACGCGACGGTCCTCGCATCGTTTGTACCGTACCCATCCCATCGATCCAACGATCTGTTTCTTGACCGCCCCAAGGCCGGAACGTGGGGACCTTGGGTTAAATGGCGATGCTCCAGAGGCTGTCCTCGCTCACGACGCTGTTGTATGCGTTGCATTGACAGAGCTGCGGATAGGCGTGCAGTGGGCGGCACTACTGACTTCTCTGACTAGCATAGTAGCGATTGCGACCAGCGACGATGCCCAAGCAGGCCTGGAGTTGCACCTGGTACCGAGTTGCGCGGGCTATATTGTTGACTCTGCACGGCGCGCAATCACTCGCTGCGGACTATGTCCGGGGCCATGTGGCAGCTGTCAATCTTCCTGATTGTTTGTGGCGAGCGGCAGGGCCGCCATGGCAGTCGCGCGTGCCAGACTTGAGTCGCGTTGTTGTGTTGTTGTGTTGTCGTGTTCAGAAGGAGCAACGTGCCGCCCCTACACAACAAGCCAACAGACTGCAAGCACAAGGGAACCCTCGTTCGCGGCAGCGTTGCGTTGCGTTGCTCGAGCACACACCCACGTCACGTCACGTCAGGAGAGAAGCACGGCTAACTTTCATTGTCGCTACAGATTCCGCACGCCTCAACGGCCGCTGCAACAGCGCCGACAGGGGGGAGGGGGGCCAGCAAAGTTGGTGGCTAGCATGAGCAATGCGGTGCTAGCGAGGGGGGGTGACAGGTGCTGAGGCATGGTAAGGAGGGTACTATGGACATAGAGTTTCTTTCTTTTCTTCTACAGGGGCAGGTTGGCCTTTTTGCGGTTTCCGGCACGCTGCAGAGCACATGCAAGGGTGGGCTAGGCGGTTTCGAAGTGCAATCATTCGCGGTGGGGATTATGTGATTGGCGGCGCGGATGAGGAGGCGCGTTCCTAGTGGTCGGCGGCATGGGCTTTTCAGAGGATGCAGATGCACGATGCACTGATGCAGCGCAGCAGCTCCGAGTCCTCGCTCGCGGTTCTCCTGTGGGCCGCGCAGTCAGTCGCGTCGTCGACTAAAAAGGCCGTGAACTCAGCGACTCAGCGTACAAAGGTACCGTACTCACTCGGCAGCCAGAGCCATTTCCGCCTGTGGTGTGCAGGGCTAGCCGATGGCTGCACATGTCAAAGTACGGCGGGCGTCTCACTCGACGCAGGGCGAGTGGGCGAGGGGCACTCTGACTAAGTCTCGCTCCCACTCCAGTCACAGTGGCTATGTAGCAGGAACATGTGGGCGGCCGTTCGGCGCCGAGCTGGACGCTGCAGGCACATGGCACGGAGGCAGAGGCAGGATTCAAGCTGCAGTGCGTGCAGGATTCGGGCAGCGCAGCACACGAGAAAAAGCACACAGACTGCTGGGGATAGAACTTGCTCCTGGTGGCCTGCGCGGACCGGCTGGCCTTGACGTGATAACCCAAAGGAGCGGGGTTGCCCAAAGGCGCAATTCGCAAAGCGTTTTCGTCTAGCCTTCCCAGCTCCGCGACGTGAACCCTGCCGCGCTAGGGACTCTTGTAGCGGCAGCGCCACATGCGCGTCTGTGATGGTCGTGTTAGCGGCTCCCGACAGGTCCAGAAGAAGCGTTGCAGGGGTTCGCGCAGCGAGCATCTGCAGCAGAAAACCCTTCGAAGCCCTCGACAGCCATTGAAGCTCTTGCCCGCCCTCGCCTCGTCCTCGACCACTTGTTCGCACAAAGAGGCCCTCCCGCCACCTACGCTTGACGTCGCCTCATTGCGTCTGCCCTTCGTTTGTGCTATCCCGCCCCGGACCCAAAGGACCAGGACCAGGACCAGGACCAGGATCATCGCGCTGGATACTCCCACATCCGCCCATCACCCCAGACCCAACCTACCTACCACCTGCGCTGCTTGCGACGGCAGCTGTTGCAGCTTCTCGCAGCTTCTCTTCTTCGTTCCTTCACTTTACTTCACTTTACTTTACTCTGGCCGTTTGCACTTGCGGGACGTACCTGCCACAATCTCTTTAGCTTCCTGCCGCCTGCATCCCACCGCCTCGCCCTACGCTAGAAGATATTCGCACGGACCTGGACCGCATCGTCTTCCTCCGAGACTACATCCTGCAGGTTCCACGCCTCTGCACCAGGGGCCAATTGTCCCCTGCCTCGCTTTTGACTTGCGACGCCATCTTCCACATCACCCTCACCACCATGTCTTCGACGCACTCTCGCAGCGGGTCTGACGACACAAACGCGACGTCAATGTCCTACATTCTGGAACATGTGCTGCAGTATCCCGGCAGCTACGAGATCCCACTCCGAACCATGTACACGCTCAATTGCGTGCCCCGCGCTCAGCCGCTTCCCAAAGATCTGTCTCGAGGCCATACCCCCAGCAACAGCACTGGCAGCGCATCGCCCACTACTGGACAATTTGCGTGGAACGGCTCCGAGTCTGCAACTATGACCTTCACGTCAGATCTCATGACTCACCTCAACAAGCTGCCGCTGCAGCCAAGCGCGTTGCCTCCTGCTTTCATCATCAACTTTGTCAGCCGTTGCTTTCATCCCGAGCTCAGCGTCGTGGACTTCTCGCAAGCCTTGACTGCCCTGGACTACCTGAGAGACCTGGAAAACAGGAGACGCAAGGAGATGGTAGCCGCATTTGAGAGATTACACATTCATCCCGACTCGTACGAGAGCGACATGGAGACAATGGCTGAAACCTTTCCCGGAATTGCCCTGTGGGTGAGGAACGTGGAAGCAAAGAACCGAAAAGCCGAGGTGTACTATGCTTCCCTCTGGATGGGCGTTCGTCGATGGGTAAGCAGCCAGAGATAAGCTCTACAGTAGACGTTTACTAACGACTAGCTCAGATCTTGATTAACGAGCTCGGCGCTCAGCCTTTCAACAAGCGTAACTGTATGGGCATGCTCAACACACTGCTACCACCCCTGCATGAGTCATCCAGACTTCCCTCGCCAGTCTTGGACCACGAGACTTTGAAGGAGGAGCGCGATGCTTTCTTTGATTACATTCGCTTGGTCGAGCGAAATGGGCCTGGAGCTTTGAACCCTATCGTCAGCCACAATGCGGGTCCCGGCGAAGAGTCAAGCTGGCCCAGTGTCCAAAGGGGGATTGACAAGTACTTGAGGGTCGCGAAGAACATGATCGACGACTGTCTTGCTACGACCGGACCTGAGTCGTTCAAGGCCTACGCAGAGGAGAGGAAGGGCAAAAAGACAGACTCGGGCGTTAGCTTTGGGTCTGAGCGTAGAACGAGCGAAGGCCCTGCAGTGTACAAATCGGCGGAAGAGCCCACGCCTACTTATACAAATGCGCCCAAGGGTGCATCCAAACTTGAGAGGATCACGCGCGAGTTCAAGCGCATGCGTGTCAAGCCTCGACCCAGCGTTGAAGAGATAGTCCGGGTCAATTCTCGTGCCGACTCGGAATACAGCCAAGCTGCAGCAGAACCCAAAAGCACTAGACTGAAGAAGGCCCGCTCGTTCGCCAGCCTCAAATTCGGTAATGGCAGCTCGCTCTCTTTGTCTAGCCGCAAGGGAAGCGATGCAAGCGAGGCCTTCGACCCGGAGCAGATGAAAAAGGCACGGGCCATGTACGATGCTTCGGTCAACAGGCAGTAGGATGCTGGTGGACCAACCATGTTGGCTGACCTGCGACAACGTGCCTGATTGCATCGAGATGGCACGGAACAACTGGTCTATGATGACTTACGAATCTCCTTTGTTAACGACGCGATGTATCAAAAGCGGATACTCCAATACTGTCGACGCGATGCTTCCTTTGTCCAGCGGGCGTTGTCCAGAAGACTTGACTTTTGATCGGTCGAAAAGGGACGGCTATTTGTTTTGGCGTCTGCATATTCTCATACCAAGAGGCGGGTCTATTCGTTAATGGCTGGGTGTGGAAAGAGAGGCGTTTCACTGTGGCTGCATCACCGGCGCATCATGATTTGTTTAGAAACTCAGGCGTGCAGAAGAGCATGCATCGCATGTGACAGCATGTATGTACCTATACAAGTAACAAAGACATTGAGAAAGTTTATTCGCACTACCATGCCGTGTGATGCAACTGTGCCCAAGGTGGGTATGTCCTGGCGCCTAGGCTTTACGGTAGGTCAAGAAGTGGACAGATCCACCCCGTGACGACGTGTGGAGTTGGTGTTTGAAGCTTGGGGCGGCGCGAACGCTGCTGAAGCGCCATGCCATGACCCTGTCCTGTTCAGCAATCCATCAGTCCTTCAACACCCTTGGGAGTAACAGCAGCGCTTGAGCTTGACTACAGCGCCCGTAAACAAAAAAAAAAGGCATCGTTGTGTCATCGTCGGCACTCTCTTGCAAGAGCATATGCAGGTACGTATTGTCACTCAGCAAATGCCCCGCCGCGTGCCGCAGATCTGCATATGCATACAGCACAGAGCCCCCGGCAGCGCAGATCGCACGACTCACCGGTCTTGTTCTGCTCCTGCCCTGCAATGCAGCTGGCGACACTGCGAGCTTGCGTGCATGCATGCATGCATGCAATACCTGCCCGTCTGCTAACAGCAATGACATCCAGCTGCCACCATGAGCGCCTGCGCCTCCGGTCCCACCGACAGCCTGACATCAACGCGCGATGACGACGACGACGCTGCCGTCCCGCCTTTCTCCGCACAAGGGAGCTCTTCGACACCAGTAGTCCCAATTAGACGCACCTTCTTCGACCCGTGGAACAGCAGCTCTACAGGGCACCAGCGAGCAGAAAATCGTCTCTCGGGCTCGACCGCCTGGCGTGCTTCACGCAGCTCCAAGCTTGGGGAGCAGTACAGAGCCGGCCTGACCGGCGGCGGCAAGCGCCTTGCTGATACAGTAGGGGCCGGAAGCCCTGATTTTGGCAAAGAGGGCAGGAAAGAGAACGGGGACTGGGAGAGAGGCGCAAAGGGCCTCCGCACTGGCGGACAGACAAGCTTGATAGATGTCTGGAGAGCGACCAAGGCTGGCAAGAAAGCCGTTGTCGATAAGCAGTCTGCACAGGATGCACCTGCTGTAGAAGATGCGCATAGCACGGCTCCAGAAAATCCCATATTCAAGGGTCTTTGTTTCTTCGTGAACGGCTCAACCGCTCCCCACGTCTCTGACCACAAGCTCAAGCACCTGCTATCGGCCCACGGTGGTCGTCACTCCATTGCGCTTGGTAGAAGAACCGTCACACATGTTGTACTAGGTACTGCCAGCGCGAAAGGAGGCTGTGGCGGCGGCCTTGCTGCCACCAAGATGCAGAAAGAGGTCGCCCGAACTGGAGGAAAGACCATTAGATACGTCACTGTCGAGTGGTAAGTTGACGCTCTTTTCAATCTTCACTATCGTCCTGTCTTTTCCTGCTTTCTCGACAATGCCATAGCGTGGTAAGCGCATGCATCGCACAGCTTACTGACGTTCGTTTGCAGGGTACTCGAGTCAATCAAGGCAGGCCGCCGCCTTCCTGAATCGCGCTTTGCGCCACTCAAACTTGCGCACAAATCCCAGGCCATCGCATTTGGCATTCTGAACCGCGACGACGCCACAGGGTTCGCGCACGGATGAAGCCGGGCGCTCGTTCTGCACAGCAACTTAAGCGGCTGCACCAACTGTGCTTCGATCCGACTTCTATGCAGGGTGCAGAATTAGCTCCCGAGAGGGAGAGATATCCTTCTCCCATGGCTTGCTATGGTGCATGCGCGCAAACGCCTCGCTGCATCTCAACTCCACCATGTACCCACCACTGGCCAGATGACTACCCTCAAAGGTACCAATCAACTTGTGGATCCATACCACACCGGCGTCTCGATACGATGTTCTTCGAAGAGTTCGGCCACCTTTCTTTGACTCAGGTGAAGACAGACCAACTCTAGATATGTCTTTCTGTCAGGGGGAAACTGTCTAGTCATGTTGTATGTGTGGTACCGTTCGGCGTTTTTGACGCTACTAGGAAGTACAAGATTTACATTTCGCATCGGTGCATCGGTAGTGTGCAAGCTTGGGCTGAACTATGGAAGAACAGATGCGGGAACCCTGCAGGGTCTTGGGATTATTAGCAATATCGGATTGGCTTCTCACTGTTAGAAGCATCATTTGGCACCCTCCAATCGGCTGCGCTTGCACTTGAGGACCGGCCAGCTGGGAGGTGCCGTCTAGTGCACATGGGTGATTCCGTTGTGGGGATAGTGTGCGCCAATTTTTACCCAAAAGTGAGGCTTGGAGGTTTGTGTCTGGAAAGGGAAGGGGAAGCGGCATCTTGTAGTCAAAGCAACCGCCACCCACGCCTTTCCTTTGGATACAAGCACGTGCTGTTGCTGTCCTATCACCAAGCCAAGTCAAGTCAAGTCAGATTATCTCACAGACAGTAACACCAGTCTGAGCATTAGAGTTGTCGAATCGAGTTATGGTGGCATAGCACTTCTCTTCGGATGAATTATGTAGAAAAGTCAAGGGCAATTGCAATTTGTGTGCAAACAGCTTGCAAACGCGGTCAGCGGTTGCAGGTCCGTCTTCACTGCAGTACATGAACAGTTTTTTTTTCCGTGTCTCTTACCTAAGTATACCATCTCATAACTTGTTTTACTCTATGCTTTTTTCTCACCAAATTTTCAAGCAATGCAAGAAGGCCCACGGATATCAGACCCATGACAAAGAAAAAACTCCATGGACTGGTTGCATATGGTTACGTTGGGCATAGTAGACCCAATTGTACGGCATGGCATGGATATTCGTTGTCAGGAGTTTCGACTTGCTTACCACACTTATTACAACATGCGAAGTGAATTATTCTCTGTGAATTCGTACTATAGTATTGGTATCTCTTAACGTCATGTCTGCGAATGCGCACTCCCGTTTGTTCGACGAAGTATTGTTGCTGTCATAAAAACCTTTGGCCCCAGCAGAAAGTAGACGGGATGGTGGAGCAAGAACAAGTTGAAGACCAAAGCCCATCGAACGCCAGCTGCTGGCCCGATCACCATGCTTGGTGATATGGATTTCCGGCAATGTAACCGTGGTTATATCTGTATCATCCTTACGCGGCACCCTTTGGCTTGGCCTTGGCCTGCTTCTTTGCTTTGGCATCCTCCTTTTGCTTCTTCTTCTTTGCCTCAAGCTTTTCGTCTGCCTTTCGCTTGAGGCTGGCCTTCTCCTCGGCGGTCTTCTCGACTGGCTTGAAGAATCCTTCAAGTCTGCTCTGCTGTGCGGTTTTCATGTTCTTTTGCAGTTTCGCTGCACCGTTGCGTACCCGATCCTCGTTGAAATGCTTCTCTTCAACCAGGAATTTGACCAGTCCTTCGACATCGGGCGCTTCCCACTTGAAGTCGCATTCAGGGGCATCGGCGGGTTTCACATCAGGCTCGAGGAAGAGTGTGCGTGCATCCGCGAAAGGCCAGTCGTCGGGGATGGTGAGCTTGGTGCTCTTCTTGATGTGTTCTACAACACCCTCGAGGTCGTTGTATTCGCGAATCATTTTCAGGGCAGTACTCGGTCCGATGCCTTTAATGGGATCCAGGTAGTCGCAACCAAGCAGGATACATAGGTCGATAAACTGGACATGGTCAGCATGGTCAATTGCAGCAACAGACTGGTCTACATGCCTGCTTGTGCTCCATGTTCAAACCCTCGAGCACCTTGTCAAGATGGATCTCCAGAATTGGCTCCTTGCGCTGCTCGCTAAAGGTAAGATGTCGCAGCAAAATGGGCGTGTTGAAGGTCAGGGTGTCCATGTCCTCTGAGGCGGCAGCATAAACCTTGCCGCCCCTAGCAAGCACCGCACATTGCGCCTCAGCTTCAGTAGGAGCAATAATGAAGGGAATACCCATGAGCTTCAGCAGTTGCTGGCACTCGGCATTATGCTCCCGTGTGACTCTGACTGTGCGTCGCGAGAACTTTTCGACATCCTCTGCTGTACCCGTCTCTTTTGCTTCCTCCATACCGGCCTGGGCCTCGGTTTTGCGCTGGAATCGCTTCGCAAGCTCGCCAGACTTGAGCTTCGGTGGCGCGCCGTCGAAGACGTAGAGCGGCTTGATACCGTTGTCGACCATGCGCAGTGTGCGATAGAAGAGGCCCATGAGGTGTGACGTGGTTTCGCCCGTGTCGCTCATGAGTTGCTGGCCGTCGGACCGTACAGCGATGAGAAAGCTGTAGATGCTCATGGACCTGGACGCAGTCAGCTTGCACGCATGGCAGCACAGGGTACCTCTACACACGCGTCCTGAGCATGTTAGCTGGGTTCCTCAAGAGTTATGCTTGCACGGTGCAGACTCACAATGGCAACTTTGCGACCGAATTGGTTTTTGATCTCGCCAGTCTTGACAGCTCCCGGAGCGTGCTCCTGGATGAGCTGGAAGAGGTGCTTGATACCCATGCTGGCTGTGGCTCACGCTGGGCACCGCGCGCAGTGTGAGTGTGTCTCTGTCTGAGATGGTGGAACTGTAACTGTGCGCCGAATGGGCAGGGAGCGGTGGAGGGTGGTAGCTGAGGTGGGCGGTGCAGGAAGTGACGGTCCGCACAAACTACGTCACGTCGCGAACGCGTAAATGTGCAGGTGCAGGGATTACGCTTACGCGCGGTCACGGTGCCTGCCTGCCTGCCCGGGCCACTTTTCGAGACCGCCCACCTGCAAGCTTGCATTGCAATGCGCAGAGGGCATGCGCCAATCTGAGCAACTAGCCTGGGACAAGGAGCCTTGCGATCAAATATGTTGGTAGAGGCCGATTCTGTAGACTGCCGGGAGCTTGCAGCCTTGAGGACCCCCACTTAATTCCGGGCGGTCGTAAGAGCTGTGTAAGTATTGTCATGTCTGTATCTCTCTGCATATACGCTAATGAGCAAGCACTACCTACTCCAGTACATCTGGGCAAAGTCAACGTCTGACACGTGCTACTGTTGAGAGCGATGAGATGTAGTCTACTACTGCCGAATCGGGATCTGGGGCTGAGTAGATCGCAGCCCTCAGTGGCCACAGCGGCGGTTGTTCCGACAAGCCGCGGTTCTTCTGGTCCGATCGGTGTTCCGAGGTGAAGACCAGCATATGGATATATATCCGGTCCATGCACACTTTGCCATCCCTTCAACTAATCTGATCTCAAGACACCCGTTCGTAGTCCTATCATCATGCTTAGACTTACCTGCAGGCACATTTCAAGGCCACTCGCCGGGAGCGTGCGCTATGCCGCCATTGCAATTGGGGTTGGGAGGAGGCACATGACCACTCCAGTGTCGTTTGACTGGAAAGACCCATTGAACGCCAACAGCTTGCTCACGGAAGAAGAGCAAGCCATCTCGGAAACAGCAGAGTCTTACTGTCAAGAGCGCATGCTCCCGAGAGTACTTGGTAGGTGGTTTCAGACTCACCATGTCTGACCGCTGACGTAACGAGGCAGATGCATACCGCAATGAGGACTTTGATAGGAAAATCATCGAAGAGATGGGTGAGCTTGGGCTATTGGGTGCATCCATCAAGGGGTACGAGTGTGCAGGCGTGAGTAGCGTGGCCGCTGGCCTAGTCACACGCGCAGTAGAAAGAGTAGATTCGGGTTACCGCTCAGGCTATTCGGTGCAAAGCTCACTCGCCATGGGTGGCATCGAGGAATTCGGAGCTGAGGAGCTGAAAGAGCGCCTATTGCCACAAATGGCAAAAGGAAAGTTGCTTGGATGCTTTGGTCTGACTGAGCCCAACCACGGCTCAGATCCAGGGTCCATGGAGTCAGTTGCAAAACCACATCCTTCCAAAGAGGGCTACTACTCGCTCTCTGGGTCTAAGACGTGGATCACTAATTCACCTATTGCCGACGTACTAGTCGTATGGGCGAAGTTGCAGGAGACGGGTAAGATCCGTGGATTCGCCATTGAGCGCAAAGACTGCCCACCAGGTACGCTTGAGACGCCGGCCATCAAGAACAAGAATGGGTTGAGAGCTTCCCTTACCGGTATGATTCTGATGGATGAGGTCCCTGTTCGAAAAGAGAACATGTTCCCGGACATCGAGGGCCTGAAGGGGCCTTTCAGCTGTCTGAACTCGGCAAGATACGGTATTGCCTGGGGAACAATGGGTGCTCTTGAGGATGCAATTGCACGCACTCGCGCATACGCCCTTGATAGGAAGCAATTCAAGGGAAATCCAATCGCCAAGTACCAGCTTGTGCAAAAGAAGCTCGCAGATGCAACCACAGACGCTGCCTTTGGCATACTAGCCGCGTATCACGTCGGAAGGCTAAAGGATGAGGGCAAGGCTGCTCCTGAGATGATTTCAATGATCAAAAGACAGAACTGTGACCGCGCTCTGGTCAACGCACGCGTGTAAGTATTGCGCCTCATTCATAGATTCAGTCGCTGACTTCAAGCTAGACTCCAGGAAGTCTTTGGTGGCAACGCAGTATCCGACGAATACGGCATCGGTAGACATGTAGCGAATTTGTTCGTGACGCAGACATACGAGGGCCAGAGTGACATACACGGTAAGTACCTTAATGCAAGTGTCTGGGTGTCTGACTGACGACAAACACAGCTCTGATCCTCGGCCGCGCGATCACGGGCCTCCAAGCGTTCTGCTAGCTCCGAGGTCCAGTACATATGGCAATCGGTCGTTGAAGATGGAGAAGCTAAGCTGTGCGGTGCGAACATGTACATAGCAAAGGTTATGTAGCTGTAAGCCAATGAAGTTGAGGTAGAGTCTTTAGCCTTGTGCGGTTTGGGGAGGCCCTGCATACTGCGTCGCAGTTATTTCTGACACGAAGGGTGCGCGCAAACGGACACTGGTTGCTGCATGTTTGCTCTCACATGGAAGGTCTCACAGTGCGCAAAGTGACCTCCTGCAAACGCCTTCTCCCCACAGTGCAGCTCGCCACACGGCGGTGATTGTCGATGGTAAAGGCGTAGCGGATGTCACCTCTCTAGTGCGGCAGTGAAAGGTGGTACAGCACGGGAAGCCCAGTAAAGCAGGGTTGTGTGAATGTCTGCTGGGGGACGGTGGTTGTGTTGTGGAGTTTTTGTGCGTACAGTATGTACAGTGAATAAGCCCTGCCTGTTGTGCGGCGGCTCCCAACGCGTGCTGCAGCAGACACAGACTGCGCCTCCTCCGCAATATGTATAGCTCGGCGGTCGAGTCTTGTGGCCTGCCTGCCTCCTACTTGCTTGCCCTGCACTGCATTGCACTGCACTGCGCTCCACTGCTTCAGGTGTGTGGCGGCGGCGGCGGCGTTCCAATTCGGGCCATCCACCCCACTAACGTTGACAGGCTTCATCACTTCTTCCACAGCCCAACCGCACTCTCTGCGCAACACAACACCACCGTCCGCACCACATATCGCACACCACACAACACCATGGCCCTCAAGCGCATCAACAAGGAGCTCACAGACCTCGGTCGGTACGTGACCCTCTCTGCCCTCCTCGGCCACGCCCGCCGTCTGTTGCCGCTTGCTCGCACGACCGCCTTCGAGGGCGGGGTGTCCCAGCAGCGCGACAGCGCGTCGTTGTGCCGTGGTCTCTAGGCTCTTGCCTTCGGTGGTGAAAAGCGTTGGCTGACCATGTATACACAGTGATCCTCCCTCCTCCTGCAGTGCCGGCCCCATAGGCGACGACCTGGTACGTCACTCGTTCCTCTCCATGTAGAGAGAGCCTTCTCTGCGACTGAGGCGAATGTCCTGATGAGCCACCATGCTGACCAGGCGACAGTTCCACTGGCAAGCGACCATCATGGGTCCCAGCGACTCTCCGTACTCGGGCGGCGTCTTTTTCCTCGCAATCCACTTCCCCACCGACTACCCCTTCAAGCCCCCGAAGGTCAACTTCACCACCCGCATCTACCACCCCAACATCAACTCAAACGGAAGCATCTGCTTGGACATTCTGAGAGACCAGTGGAGTCCCGCGCTCACCATTAGCAAGGGTATGCTCGCCCCTGACCCTGCGCCTGCGCCTGCGCCTGCTCACCATGACGGCACTGACGAGTGAACAGTCCTGCTGAGCATTTGCTCGATGCTGACCGACCCCAACCCCGATGACCCGCTCGTCCCCGAGATTGCACACGTCTACAAGACCGACCGGTCCAGGTATGAGTCGACGGCCCGAGAGTGGACTCGCAAGTACGCCATCTAGAGACCCGTTCGATGTGCGTGGGTGGTTTCTTTACGGTTCATCGAGGCATTTGACGGACGCACGGCGGAGGATATCAAGACAGACCTTCTCACGGCATGGCGGTCCGATGGAGTTAACCTTTGCGACTCGGCTTGCACGCTGAACAGATTTACAGTGCCTGCTATCATCACTTCTGGCTGAATATGCTTCTGCTTCTGCTTCTCACCATGGGCTCAACGTGAAACCCCCAATTTATACAGATGTGATGCGATGAGATGAGATGAGATGGGGTATCATGTGTTTTGACTGGCTGACTAGCTGACTACTCTTCTCGTTTTGCTGTTGTGACTTGCTTGTCCAGGCCTAGCATGCTTGAAACAGCCTCTCTCGTGTCTTTGTGCTGAGGCACCTCTGCGTCCTCTGTGAGCCATCGGTGCACTCTGCCTTTTCCCTCGTCGCCCTCAGCCTCGCAGGATGAGTGGGTGGGCATGACTGTACCATTTCTGACCGCCTGGGCAATAGCTGCAAGTTCGTTGACTTCGGAGGCTTTGGGCACGGTCAAGGAAGCATCGACGTCGACCGGAGAACCTTGACTAGTCGTGTTGAGACGTTTGCCCGCTTCCGCCAAGGAACTTCCGTAGGCTGCCAATATTTTCCGATGCGCCTGTTGTTGTATGTAGATGGGACCAACGAGGCCTCCAAGTAAACTGATGCATGTATTTTGTTCCGTAGCCCGCATCAGGGACGTGAGAAGGGACTTCCACGTCGCTTGTATATGCTTCCAGGCAACCGCCTTTCGTCCAAGGTCATTCGTTTCGTCGGCAGGGTCGCGTATTGTGAGCATCCATTGCGGGAGCGGGGCACTCTTGCCGTCCTGGAGACAAGTCAGTGTATACGCAGTTGCGCCATTGATGCCGCACTCACCAATACACCTTCTAGGACTTTCTCGTGCATGATGGCTTGTTCTGATCTATTAAATAACTCCGGTGGTTCAATCGAAACCCCGTAGGTTTCTGTCTTGAAGTATGCCCAGAATTTGAGAAAGTTCTCCAGAGCACCCGCTGCATCATCGCCTGGATGCGGTTTGTGCTTGAGACTGGCAACAATCATCATAAAGAGCGAGTACGAGCCAATGCCTCCCCTGAAGACGTCGGAGAGTCCACGGATGTCCAAAGAAGCCTTGAGGACTGAATACACACGTGGGAGGTAGGGATAGTCCTGTGTGTAGCGCTGCATATACTCTCGGCTGACTGAAGTGTCATTGGACAAGACTACTTGGATGTCCAGGCCGGATGCGCGATCTTGCAACGAAAGCAAAGGATAGCGAGCCCATCGGAGTGTAGGCAACAGGTAATCTGACCTGTAGTTGCGCCCAACAGCTTTGAGCAATTTCCTCAAGTCTGATTTGCGTCTGTCTCGTTCCTCTAAACTGGGCGGCAACTTGGCCAGAGTTGTATCCGATGTGACATGAGCAGGGAGCAGTCGCAGATCGATATCTGACGCGGCAAAGGCAAGGCCTGTCCGCTGCGACCCGAAGACCTCAAGGACATAGTCAGGGAGGGTCGACTGGACATGCTGGCGCACCTGTTCGATGAGATGCTTCCGGGCAACGGTCTCGGCTTTGGTTGGGAGAATGAAGTCGTGGAATCTTTGTATTTCGAGGTTCAGCCTAGATGGGTGGTGTCAGCCAATGCTTCCAATGTCTCGGCTTCTCGCAGCACATGTACCTGTCGCGTCCGGACTTGACCATAGCCCTATTGTGGACAACCCATGGGTATTTGCTCTCGCGCACTGGCGAACTGCTGGCCGGCTGCACAACGACGCCTACATAGTTCTCATTTGCTAGAAAGGCTCTGTGTGTCCGAGACAGCAACTTGCCGGTATCTTGGCCACGTTCCCTCCAAAAGCCCCCGTACGGCTTGCTGACGTGCTGTCTTGTGCTCTCACTCTCACCACGACCTGCACGACTGCTCTGCCGAGCCTGTGCGTTCACGCGCCGAATTTTCAGAACAGCAGCCCCATGCCCATGCTCATTGTCATGCTCGTGCTCGGGCCTTTGGTGGCGGGCAGTCGCAGCCTGGGTGGCTTTTGGACGCCTGGGAATGTGTCGTGGGGGGGATTGCGTCGGCGCAACGAATTGCTGCCACAGGGCGACGGACGGCGAGAAGGGGTTATGGGCGCGACATAGCGGTCGTGAGCGGATCGAGTGCATCAGAGACGTGCTCGACGATGGCGGGCGGGGGATACCTCTGTTCCGCTCGTGCTGCCCTCGATCTCGATGCGACAATGCTTGCTTGCTTGGGAGTGCTATGCAAAAGCGCGCCAGGCACAGACGCACAAGCACATAACTGAGTTAACGTTAGTTAGCCATTGCGCCAGAAGAGCCAGAGCTCGGACAGAACGCTACCACCGATACGAGCCCCCACCTGCCGGACTTGCTGCTCACTCATTGGGCCGCGCTGCACCAAACTACACCACTCCAGAAACAAACCAAGCCCGATGGCAGTCCTGCCGCCCGACATGGACATGGACATGTTCGCTGAAGCGCATGCTGGCCAACGGCACGTCTATCTGTGCTGTGTCTGGGACTGTTCACTCGATTAACGTCAATCTACCTCCGCCGCCCGCTGTGTGGCCAGCGTGAGCGCGCTCCTGCTGCGGCTGCACCTGCTCTGCATGCACTGTGGGCGACACCAAATAGCGTTACATCATATTGACAATATGCTCAACAAAGTCGATGAAGCGGTGACTGGGCGGAGACGCGAGAACGTGCCAGCAACTGCGGAAGGCAATGGTGGAGTCAATTTTCCTTGCTGCCCTGGCCCTCCGATTTCGATATGCGAATCAGGCACGGCCGCATAGGCCAGGCCGTGACGTACCGCGGAAGGTGGCATGTCGAACCAGCCCACTACCAGAGCCAGAGCCAGAGCCAGAGCCAGAGCGCATCTTTTCTCGCTGCCCGTTACCCACTGCCTTCTATCTCTCTGTTCGCTCGCTCGTAGTGTCTGTGTCTCTGCATCAGTCGCTTGCAATCTCAGTTGCCTACCGCCTGCTTGCCTGTTTGCTTGCACAAGTCCCGTCAACAACTGTCTGGTTTGGTTTCCACGCAGGTGCTATCTGCAGCCGTCCCTCCTTCACCCCTCCCCCTGCCCCTCCATCCGCCTGCAATCGCACCAGCTGAGTACGACTGCCCCCGCCCCGCTGGCCTACCACTTTCTGACGCTGATCCTGTGCAGCGCGACACCGAGTCGCTAGCTGTGCACTATGGCATCCCCCACACAACCCGATCACGACGGCCGCCCATCCTTCGAGCCGCAAGAGAGCGAGCACCCTGCCCTGCACCCCTCCATCACAAATGTGCCCGTCACCCCAGGCATTGGCTTGCACGAAGAGAAGCCTAAGAAGCAGGAACAGGGCAACAGCCTGCCCTTTGACCCGGCGACTGCAAGCCCGGGGCCAAGCTGGGGCAACAAGGGCTCGTACTTCCCCAGCCAGAAGGGGGACGATGGTAGTGGCTCGTCTACGGCAGAGACAGCTGGCGCGCGCACCGGCGAAGAGCTGCTGAAGAGGCTCAGCGTCTCCTCCGAGTCTTCCAAGAAGCATGATCTTGCCGATGTCGATCCGCGGGCTGCGCATCCCGGTCTCAATCTCAGTGGCAAGCTCATCAGCGCGACCTTCGCTGTGCCCTACAATCTTGGTTATTCAAAAGGCAATGACTGGGAAATGCGCCCTCGTCACGGCACCTCTGCCCTCTTCGACTCATTCTCATATCTGGCATCCTCGTCCTCGCCCTGGAACCACACGCTTGTCGGCTGGACTGGCGAGATCTCAAACGCGAAAGCTGCTGTGGAAGAGCCCATACAGCCGACCATCAACAAAGCTGCCGCGCCCATCCCAGTTGACCCCAAGAAGCCGGCGCCGCAGCAACAGCAGCCTTCCGGCATTCGTGTTGGGCGCGAGGATCGCGAGCGCTTGGAAAAGCAGCTTGAACGCGACCACGGCGGCAAAATCGTTCCCGTGTGGCTAGTCGATGAGGTCGATGACGGGAAGGACGAGTACATTCTGAAAGACCAAAGCCGATGGCGCACATATGCCGAGCACGAGCTCTACACCATTCTTCATTACAAGCAGAACGAGCCGGCAGACGGACGTGCGGCACGCAAAGCGTGGGCAGATTACTACCGCATGAACAAGCTCTTTGCAGACCGCATTCTTGAGCTGTACAGCCCTGGCGACATTGTCATGGTGCATGACTACCAACTCATGCTACTTCCAAGCCTGTTGCGCCAGCGTCTACCGAACATTTACATTGGCTTTTTCCTCCATGTCCCGTTCCCCAGCAGCGAGTTCTACAGGTGCTTGAGCAGGCGCAAGGAGATCCTGGAGGGTGTGCTGGGTGCAAACATGATCGGCTTCCAGTCATTCAGTTACTCGCGCCATTTCTCGTCATGCTGCACTAGGATTTTGGGCTTCGACTCCTCATCGGCTGGTGTTGATGCTTATGGTGCTCACGTCGCAGTTGATGTGTTCCCTATCGGCATCAACTCCATCTCGACTAAGCGACAGGCGTTTGACTCGCCCGATGTCGAGGAGAGAATTAAGCTTATTCGCGAGATGTATGCAGGCAAGAAGCTGATCGTCGGTCGCGATAGGCTTGATGCTGTGCGTGGCGTTGTGCAGAAGCTGCAGGCCTTCGAGATGTTCTTGGAGAAATACCCTGAATGGCAAGAAAAGGTTGTGTTGATCCAAGTCACCAGCCCCAGTGCCGTGGTGTCCGAAGGCGGCGATAACACTCAGGAGAAGATGGTGAACAAGATTTCCGATCTTGCTGCCAAAATCAACGGCACATATGGATCTCTCAGCTTCACGCCGGTTCGTCATTTCCCACAGTATCTGTCAGCGGAAGAGTACTTCGCTTTGCTTCGAATTGCGGACGTCGGCCTCATTACCAGTGTCCGCGATGGCATGAACACAACCAGCATGGAGTATGTTGTCTGTCAGAAGGACAACCACGGTCCCCTGATTCTCTCCGAATTCTCCGGCACAGCTGGATCTTTGAGCGGAGCTATTCATATCAATCCATGGGACCTGGGAGGCGTCGCAGACGCGATCAACGACGCCCTCAACATGTCGACTAAGGAGCGCGACGACCAGCATAACCAGCTTTACAGTCACGTTGTCAGTAACAACGTCCAGTCGTGGACGAACAATTATTTGAAGAGGCTTCTGACCAACCTGTCTTCGTTCGACCAGTCTTTCGCAACGCCCGCTCTGGATCGTGCCAAGCTACTTTCGCAGTACAGACATGCTGAAAAGCGTCTCTTCATGTTCGACTACGATGGCACACTGACGCCTATCGTCAAGGATCCGGCGGCAGCCATTCCTTCAGACCGGGTGATCCGGACCCTCAAGACACTGGCTGCAGATCCAGCCAACGCGGTCTGGATTATCAGTGGCAGAGATCAGGCATTCTTGGACGAATGGATGGGCCACATTCCTGAACTCGGCCTCAGTGCCGAACACGGAAGTTTCATGAGGCAACCCTTGAGCGACGAATGGGTGAACCTCACCGAGAAGGAGGACATGAGCTGGCAACAGGAAGTGATCGATGTGTTTCAGCACTACACTGATAAGACGCAAGGTAAGTTGCTGTCTGTATATTGCACACGTGGAGTACTCATTCTGGACAGGTTCATTTATCGAGCAGAAGAAGATCGCGCTCACTTGGCATTACCGAAAGGCCGATCCGGAGTTTGGTGCTTTCCAAGCGCGTGAATGCCAGAAGCATCTCGAAAGGACAGTGGCTAAAAAGTACGATGTCGAAGTTATGACAGGCAAAGCCAACCTCGAGGTTCGTCCGAGGTTCGTCAACAAGGGAGAGATTGCGAAGAGGCTGGTCCTCGAATATGGTGATGCACCTCCAGAATTTGTCCTCTGTCTGGGAGACGACTTCACGGATGAGGGTAAGTGTTTGCCTTTAGCCATGGTCACGTCGCATGCTGACAAAGTTTAGATATGTTCCGATCCCTGCGTCAGTCCAAGCTGCCGACAGACCACGTCTTTTCGGTCACGGTTGGCGCAAGCTCCAAGCAGACATTGGCAAGCTGGCACTTGCTCGAGCCAAGCGATGTTATCTCAGTCATCTCGCTGCTGAACGGTTCGGCCGACGCGGGCAACGTGGGGGCAGTCGCAGTCGTCGAGGGTTATGTTCCAGAGAGTCGGATATAGAGGCTGTTGGTTGGAGAGATGGTTGATGGTTGGTTGGAAACAGCGTACATAGCCAGCATGACAAGCATGACAAGCATTTGGAAGGAGCATGGGAGCATCAGACAGTATCTAGAGCAGAGCAGAGCAGAGCAGAGCAGGGCGAGTCCACGCGAGGTACGTGAGGTTCCGGTCAAGTAGTACCTAGATAGTAAATACCTATACATACATATGAGAGAAGCAGGGCATTGTGCTCAGTGCTCTCCGCTCCCTAACTGGTGACGCAAGACGCCGTCGCAGAAGAATGCGCCGACCCGACTTCAGAAGGGAAATTAGCACTTCGGCAGGTCTGGCAGAGATCCCTGTTTCCACGCGGCGCACTGACTCGGGCGACGGTTCGAGTAACTTATCAGGCTGGGGTATTGCCCACGCAAGCGACGCAGCACTGTGTGTGGTTGTGGTAGCATCCAATCCATTGCGACAGCGAGCTTTCAAGCAGTCCCGGTTGTGGTCGCCTTCCTGGTGTTGGTGCCTGGCTGGCGCGCCTGGCTGTCGCAGCGCAGGGCCGTGGACGTTGAGGGCAGGTCGCTCGTGTCGTGCTTTCCACAGCGCCGGCTCCGAGTCCTGGTTGGGCCTAGACTCCGGCAGCCACGCCGCTTCAGAGTTCGAGAAGGCAAGCGTGCGTCGAAGCAAGCCGGCACAGGGACAGGCACAGGCAGAGGCAGTCCTGTTCTCTCTCCCTGCTCCAACGTCTGCCGTCTGCCATCTAATCTACCGTCTGCCACCTGCCGTCTGCACGCTGCCACCATTCGCTCAGCGCAGCTCCCCGCCTCCTGGGTTGTCTCTCGCCCTGCCCTTCCGCCGTCGCTCGCTCTGCTGCTCCACGTTATTGTTGTCGTCGCCCCGTTATCCGCTCCCCGCGGCCCAGCACATCCCAGCTCAGGCCCAGCACACTCGACACACGGCCTGCGTCACTGTGCCAGCCAGTTCCCTGCCCGGCACTGTCCAACTTGCACCGCCGCGCCGCGCCGCACCACGAAAGCGCCGCTGCTGCGTGCGTGCTCCTGAACGCACGCTACACCGTCCTGCTTGGCGGCACCACACACGTACACGCACACACACACAGCGACTCCGTACTACCCAAGTTACCATGGGCCTCATCGAAAAGCTTCAAGCCCGTACGTCGTCCGCAGCACCTCCGCAGCGCCTCCACTCGGCATGCAGCAGCACAGTGGGCGCCGCAGCATCTAACAGCGACTGCAGGCCTTGAGCTCTACCGCCTGGAGCAGCGCTACACCCGCCGCGAGAAGCGCTCGACCTTCATCAGCGAAGCCCGATACGTAGACGGCGAGTACGTCTACACCTCGTCACCCTCGTCCTCGACCAAGTCGGCCGGCACCACCAGCTCCCGCCGCTTCAGCAAGATGCCCTCCATGACCGCCGTGCGCGTGAAAGAGCTCGCCCGTGCCGGCACTGGCCGCTCGTAAACATCACACTCGGACAGGCGCATTCACTCTTTTGCCCTGGGGTCAGCTTCAGCTTTGGAGAGAGCACTCGCTCGTGCTTGTAGGGAGGCGCGGAGTGCGTACCAACGGGAGCAACAGCGAGCACCCGTTCTCGACACCCTGCGCGAGAGTCTTACATTGCTTTGAGCCAAGTACCATCGTGGTGCTTACGGCCTCAGTAGACGGCGCAACGACGACGGCTTACAACACACGAATCATCACGGCATAGCATTCTTCTATATTCTTCACCTTTTTGCCGGTACAACGACCCTTAGACCGCTTACTGGGGACAGCTTCTGGCCCAAAAGTTATTCATGTCGCTACGCTCTTTATACTCCCTTTCCTTTTCTCGTCTGCCGCCTTTTTTGTAGAATACCCTATCTTGACATGCAAAAGTCCGCTTGGCACTACATTGCACTTCGCAGATCCCCTGGACGTCTGTAGTAGAAATGAACTGATTACCTCAACTTCTCAATTCCAAGCGGAACAACTCCTTCACTGTAGAAGAGTGCACAAGGCTATCTTCAGCTCTAGATGGGAAGTTTGGCAACTAAAGCAATGTACTATATATGGCACTATGAACACCGAGTCCATCAGAAGGCCTAAATCTATGTTGCAGATACCCTGCTCCGTCCGTCTATATTCTTGCAAAAGTATGTTATTCGTCAAGGTAAGTGTCGTAATTCGTGAAAGTGCACATGCGCATACTGTTGGGTCCGGTCACCAGACGCCAAAGTCACCTATCAAGGCGTGTATCGGTCGTCATAGTCACTCAGTACGTCTTCGATGTCCTCCGGCGGCAGCTCACCAATCGTGTCACTGGTGCGTGGGCCTGTGTAGCTCTTTCTCGCCCCAGAATACCACCAAACCGTACTGAACAAGCCGATGAAGGCCGCTACACAAATTGCATAGTTCATGTTCGTCGCCGTCACTGGATTCACCGTCGGGAAGAAAAGTACCACACTGATGAAGACGACCCACGTCACTGCAACCGCATTGACAGGCTTACTCCAACGGCCCATGCTGTACGGGCCAGCGTGGAAGACGACACGGTCCTCATACCAACGATGCGCAATGATGACCGCTATGTATGAGATGTCGAGCGCAGGGGCGGTGATGTTGAAAATGGCAGTTATAGTGAGCGTAGAGCCAATGCCAATCAGGTCAAGACAGCTGCAAAAGGCAACAACGAGCCATACCGCATTCACGGGTGTATGCGTGTAGGTGTTGACCTTGGACCAGAAGCTGTATTGGTCAGCGTACGAAACGAGATACTACTGCTTGCAGATTCAAGCGAGTGCAGCCGTAGGAAGGCGCAGCTTACCTGGAAAAAGGAAACGCTGCATCTCGCGAGAATGCCCATGCCATTCTGGCGTTTGCCAGCATAGCACTGCAACCGGTGAAGAACTGTACCAGCATGACAAAGAACCACATGATCGTTCCTCCAGTCTTGCCACCAGCGTTGAAGAAGATCTGCGCGACGGGCAAGCCAGTCGGTGTCGTCATGATGGCCTCGTAGTCTGACATGCAGAAGCAGAATGTGACGGTGAGCATCCAGCCAGTAACGCCGGAGACCAAAATTGCTGTGCGGATGGCGACAGGGCCGCGGATGGCAGCATCATGCGTTTCCTCTGACATACTGCATCGAATGATTAGACAAGCTGATTGTGCAAGACATGACCGGTGCAACACTTACTGGGTGGTGCCGTCGTAGTCGGTCATTGTCCATGCAACAGATAGGAATCTAGCCTGGTCAGATCGGTCTAGTGAGATATTGCTAGGCTGCATACCCTAGCAAGAATGAGAATCCTTTGCTGCCCCATCCGGAGCCGTCTGTAACGGTCAAGAACACCCACGAAGCACTCTGCTTATTGGGCGTGAGCACGAGAAGCGCTATGCAAATGCAAATCGATGCAATGACTGTAGACACATGAGCTCCTATGTCAATTTCTAGGCTATCACACTTACTGTTTATTGGCGCGAACCACAAGATAATGCGATGCAGCCATTCAGTGGGAAAGGAGCAGATAGTGCCAAACAAGCACAGAACGAGTATGGCGAGGAGAACAGTCTGCTGCGCGTTCCTGCAGTGAGATTTAGCGCGCGCTTTATCTGCATATCAAGCAAGTCTCTCACGGAGTGTAAGTGGCCTCGCCTCCATCAAAGGTATGCATGACGGCCGTTGCTAAAATCATCTGAGAGATGGTATAAGCGAGGCTTGCAACTCCTGCTGCTTGCCCTAGAAAGTTGCACCACCCAATGATCCAGGCCCATGCAGCGACATGCTCTGGAGGTACCACGTGCTTCGTTACGTAGTACATACCACCAGCTGTTGGGTAGGCCGACACAAGCTCGGCAACTGATGATGCATTAGCAGGAATAGCCCAAGGACTACGTTGAATCACGCACCCGAACTGGCTATACAATACGCCATGATACTGCCAATGAACCACGCCCACACACATGTTGCTGGTCCACCGGAAGTCATGGGAACGCCAAATGTTGCTGGTACTGATCCAAGCACTCCGAGGATCGAGATTGCATAGGATACTGTCGACCATCGTGAGAAATGTCTCTGTAGAACCTGGTTTGAGTCAGCATCACATCCCATGTATACTGTCAGTGAACGTACCGGTGTGTATCCAATTCGTACGAGAAGGCGATCATCATCGTCTGCGATAGTAGCCATGGTGTTTTGTTTGTTGCTTTCTGTGTGCGTAGCCGTCTTCTTGCCTGCAGAACAGATTGGCTGGATCGATGTGCCGGGTGTGGAGTGTCCGGCCGGATTGGCAGTGCCGGGCCTTGTCACTGTGTCGCTGCCCATGGTCAACGTTCAATTCCGAGACATGGGCTACGGCAAAGATATGATATAGCGACGTCCGCAGCTTTGGGGGGATGTCGAAGAAGTAAAGAAGGATAAAATAGACGTTAGTGGGTACTGTGTGGGCACAAGCTAGGAAGACTGATCAACGGCGCCGGATCATAGACCCAAACAATGGGGCCTTGTTACTCCAATTGGAAATGATATGGGTTCAGGGACGGTAGAAGGGCAGTGGGCGCTGTTTTAGCTTCTGGAGCCTCCCGGCAGAGAAGTGCTCCACCGCCGCAGTCAAGCCTTTGCATGGGCACTAGCAGTATTACAAAGACGGGCATCGTACCTTCCTTCACAGTCAGAGCTGCAGGCTTGCAAGCATGATGACACGGGCGTGGCGTGTTGTCGAGGCGGGAGCACGGGAAGACCGCTAAGGTTTGAAGTAGCAGAATCCGGAGGCACAACCAATAATTCCGATTAGCTTCTGGAGGCCGTCAGAACATCCTAGGTGCTACGTGGTGCTCGAGTACTTTCATTAGCGGACATAGATGCCCTGTAGGAAGAAAAGGTGCTTGGGCCAAGAGGTGACCAACACCAGACAGTTTGGCGATCCAGAATACCGGGCCGGGAAACTCTGCATCCTTGTCTTTGCAGCAGAGTGCCACTCCAACCATGAGCGCGGTATGGCCGCAATTGGAACGAGACGGACATTGTCCTACCCTAACGGAGTCCTCCCTGCGCGTTCTTCGGGTCTTGTTGTGAAGACTGCAAATTGCTATTCTTTTAACTCGCGACTTCGGCACATCTTTGCCTCAGGGCAACGGAAAAGTTCAAAGTTAGCTGGCCCTAGCATAGCCCTTGAAGGCCATGACGCATGTCGGACGAGACGACGGCTTACCTCGTGAGCCCCGTGATGATGCGACTCAAGGTGCGGAAGCAACCTACGGTCTGTGATCAACTAGCCTACCCCTGACCGGACAGCGGTCATTTCAAGCGAAGCGGTGAAAGCTCCATCTGTGGCGTCCGCGCTAATTGTTGCACGTCTTTTCGCGTACACATATCTACGTACCTTGAGTGCGATGGTGGTCAGAGCAGACGAATATTCTGTGCTGAACATCGCCATGTCGTAGAGCGCCTTGGTAATTACATATGGACGCAGTAGAGCCGGTTTGGTTGGCCTTTCTTAGCCAGCCGCCCCCCCAAACTTCTCACCTTGCTCCGAAAAAGAGTAACTTGCTCGACATTTCCACCGCGCAGCTGCTGTACGCTAGCACTGCAATGTATTTGCAACAGTGTAATCGCCATGTACAACGTCCATCATCAGCTTCCTACCGAGTTACCACACCTTGGCGTCGTATGCATATGCAAGGCGGTTAACACGTGCGGTTGCATATACGTTCCGCGACCAATCTCTGTTCAACACGAGATCTGCGACCTAGCGAAGGAAGTTTTAGCTTCTGCTCACCGTCCTCTTGGATCGTCCCACGAGTAAGGGAAAATCCCCTTGCGTGCGGACGAATTGCCGATGCATACGAGGTGAAGTATGGCCGCGCGAATTAACGTCTACGAAGGGGAGATTTACATGACTGACTCCGGTGTTCTCCCATTAAAGACCCACTGTCCTAAGACTTGCACTTGATTTCGAAAGAGCGGTCGGGATTTCACATTTGGCGTGAATACCGTACGACGAAGCTGTTTTCTATGATCAGAATGGCGTCATTGAAATTCTCTAGATTCGCAAATCAGTCTACATTTAAGATTTTCCTTCATTTCGAAAGGAACCATCATCTTCACGCCGTCAAGGAAGTTACGTCACGGCGCAATCATCGGGCCATAGTCCGAAATCAGCAAGAAAGGCCGCTGAGGGCTGTATTCGCCGAACCAGAACTCTGACCTCGTTGCGGCAGGCCACGCTGTGCACGCCAGATTTACATGCGAGTATTCAGGGTGACGGCTACCGACAATGTTATAACGCGATACTTTCGGCAAGATCCGCAGCACTTTGCGCATCAGACAGACTCGAAGATTCATCTTCAAAAATCCTTCCAGAATATGTACTTCGTCTCCAGACCTCTCGATCGTGCTGTAACTCTTGGTAACTGATCGCTGCTATGCGATCCTGCTGTTTGATGTGAGTCAAACAGAGGTTGTCGTTTGAAAGGATTTTTGTATAGGTTCCAAGCCACCAAGACCTGCTTTGCCAAGACGAGACACCACGATATATAGCGTAAATTTCCCGGTATGTGCGGGAATGCAATGAGGGCACGTAAAAGGCTAAAGAATGGGATTGGCCTCTCAGTCGTAAGTCGATAGACAGCAGATGAAGTTCGAGTTTGTTAGAGCACACCGCAGTTGCGACTGTGATCGGTAAGGAACACCACGGTGATAGTGGAATCATTGCCTCCCAAAGCCGTTGAGCAGAGTGGAGAAGAGTATTTCTATTGAGCTATCCAGTACATGCTCACAAAGATGGTAGAGGAATAACCTGTGGGTATTCCCCTATCTGTATGAATTCGCAGCTACCATTCAACTCGGGTGGGAAGGGGCGAACAAAAAAAGACGAACCCAAGGACTCCCGGAGTGATTGGAGCTGCGCAAGCAGTCTGCTGCATACTCCAAACTAATTGGCGTTAGATCCTTCTCGGACATAGTAGCCCTTGTCGGAGGGACGCTTTAAATGCCGGAGATCTACATGGTCAGATAGCCCTTTCCCGGGTAGACTAGCAAGAAAGACCGTATTTTGCGGTCTGTGAATTATCGTGCTCTGGCCGCCGATCATAACGTGTCGTGGAACTTTAGTGATTTGGAAACGGGCGCATGGAAGCTGCGCACGAATGCAAGGCTTGCACGCATAAAAACCTTCCCCCGTGGAGGCTTGAACGATACGGGGGTAGCTTCCAATACAGACGGAAGGATTGCTGATCTTCTTTCGAACCATCTCGATTAGTTTTGCACGCAATTCTGCATTTGACCACAACTTGTTTGTCACAAGTCGCGAGATGGTATCAGAAATCGCGCCGTTGGCGACTCGAACAACGTCGCCCTCTTTATTTCCTTTCTTTGATTGCCAGTACGCCCACTGAATTGACAATCCTTTCTCCATTTGCTCCTTGGGAGACATCTCTTCGAAAATGCTCAGCAGACCTGAAGAAATATCAGGGTCATGCTGTGCTGAGGTTGCGACTGAGTTCGTGATATCGTCTGCCACCTGAATTGTCGGACTCTCGTCACTGCCGTTGGTGGCTGCCATGGGGATCATGAACTCGGGAACAATATAGAGCTCGGAACGATCAAAAGACAGAGGGGCTGGGACCACCATCGGATGTGTTCGTGAGATGACGGTACTGGCCTGCGGAACCACTGTTGGAGTAGCTTCTGACTGCTCAGTGAGCAGATATCTCGAGGCTTGGCGGGTCAATCGCCTGCAGTCAGCGTGCGCACCGTTGGCTGGGGTAAACCCAAGGCTGAGATGGAGATTGAGACTGGCAGCCTGGGGTGTAGAAGCAGAATGTAGTGTAGGAGCTGACAGTAGTATAGGAGCTAGCTCAGGTGTAGGAGCGGACTGAAGTGTAGGGGCAGATTGGCTTGAGAGACCAGATTGGCTTGAGGCTTCAGACTGGCGTGTGACAGGCGGGGGTGCGGGACCAAAGTGGCCCAAAAGATCAGATTGGCGTAAATGACCAGTCTGGCGCGAATGAGTCAAAACACGCGAATGAGCATTTCGACGTGTGGCTCGGCAGGAGCGGTTGTTGTTAGAAACCGTCATGTTGGTTGTTCAGAGAGAAGCTCAGCAGGATACACTTCTCTTGGAGAAAGGACGCTCAGGGAATGAGTATGCTTCTTGGTAGTGATGTAACCAGAGTATAGACCAATATGGAGTGTTGACGAGCCTAGTCATCCTACTTATACTCGAGCGGGCGCCCTCATACGCTTCAGGTCAACTCGCCATAGCGCGCGCGCCTCAGAGCCGACTCGCTAAAGCGCTTTCTTTTTCGCTGCATCGCGCTCTTGATCATGCACATTCTAAACCGCAATAACGCCGTATGTGGGCCTACCAAGGAGACACAGCTGTTCAAAAAGCCATTCATACAGTGCTATCTACAGCTCTGGAGGTCAGTTTGAACCGTGGAAAGTTCATACTGCCTTGTCAGTAGCCGTGTGATGTGATGTCTACCATGGCCCTGTTCAAAGGGAAGGGTAGGATCAAAGGAATGAATATACCCGTGCCAGGGTGTTGCGTCAAAGCTTTCGGTTCTTGATATACAGACCCAAGCTTAGCTGAAGAGGGCAGCGCAGGCGCTGTGATCTTGCGCTCCTGATCGCGACGCGCGCCGTATATAATGTCGACGGTCCCCACAATTCCTCGACTCCTCCTTCTCTCTACAGGTCTTGTTTGCTGCTGTTCGAGGTAATTCTGAGGAAGCTGTCAGGCACTGTTTCCCAGCAGAAAGCCCTACAGGGAGCACTAGTCTTGATGGAACTCCTCACTGCTCTCGAGCAGCCACTGCCGTGACTAGCTCTTAGTAGCTACTAGCGCTCCCGCATGGTAATTGAGCTTGAGTCTGCTCTTGCGACGGCTCGATCGGTCTTGCTTCTGCCACTGGTGGCATTTAGCTATGATTCACCGAGATGTTCTCATTGTAACTTCGCATGTCAAAGAGCATACTTGCTCCCTGAGAAGAACCACGAGTAATGCCACACTCATTGGATGTACTCATCCGAATGGGCGTGTGCACTGTACTTTGGACTTGGTTTTTGGGTATATGTGTGGTTGATAGTCGTTAAGCGAGACCGTGCTCCACTCATTAATCCTCACACTGCTTGTTTGCCGAATGGTAGCGTTTCCCGAGGTCCATGGACAACGACCATTAGAAAATCATGCGGCGAAGCATTTGTTCGCACCTTACAGGGCAATTCAAGGATTCCAAGTGGTTTGCAGACCTGACTCATGGGCTTAAAAAATTCCCTCCCACCCAGCTGTAATTCCACCACGATCTCCACCACCAATAACGTAACCCTATGTCAGGCAAAAAAAAACAATGGACTCGCGGGGAATCGAACCCCGGACCACTCCCAGTCAGGATATCGAAAGCTTCAATGAAGCTGCGAGATGCTAAGGGAGTATTATACCACTAAACCACGAGCCCCTTTTTAATTTTGATGAAGCCTCCGGGCTTGTGACCCAATAAGTATTCTTCTCAAGAACGAGAAAGCTTGGTACGCGATATCCAGGTCCTCTCTTTTAATGTTTCCCAAACACTATATTGGTAGTGGTAGATAGATCTGATTGAGAGTCACAGGACAAGCTTACTCTAGTGCGTGTGCAATTATCGATATATCCCAACCGCGTCTCAAAGCGGTAACGTAATTTTTCATCTTTCGTGACACTGGTCTCACAGATTCCAATACTGCATGCTAAGATGAATTTACTTCTGCGTCGCCGCAACTGCGACCGTGTAAGGGTTCGTGCAGAAATTTCCTGTTGGCGACGGCCCTCAGGTCTCGCACCGTACACAGCATAACTACTGAACATGCATATGGTTGTCTTGATGAGGTCGTCTGCTCGACACTGTCAGTTTTTGACTCTGATCTACGCCTTACATAGTCTGTAAAGCATCACGTAAAGCGCTACAGAAGCAGCCATATCTGGATAGGAAGACAGTGACAATGCAACCGCTATATTCCGGGACTGGTCGGATGGCGCTTGTATCCGAAGCGTAATGCCTTCGTAAGACAAGACAATTCATTGTTTTGTCGTGCTTTCATACATCCTCAGTGGCGCGGTAACATGTAACAAGATGCAGGAAAGGCTGAAAGCAGTGTCTGAGTTAGAGACTTCCAGATCTAATTGGTGCAATGAAGGTCCATTTACAATCCTCTGAATGACTACAAAATTATTAAGTCTGGATAGTTTTTGGATCGTGTGAAGTGAATTCTATAGAAGCGCCACGCAGCTACTCGGAGCCGGTAAGGCGCTGTACATAGCTCCTTAAGGTGGCCGCACATCTTGCGGGTGGACTCTTTGCTTCTTCCAATGAATCTTCTCAAATTGCCAATGATTCGCCTGGAGCTGGCAGGTGGCCGTGTTTGTCAACCTTAAAAGTCCGTCCGTGTCTATGTAGTGATATTAAGATTTGCAATTAGAACTGAACATTGAGAGACAGCCAAATTTCTGCCGTTCATTCACCCTTTCGGGGAAGCGCAGGAGTGGAGTCCACTCACATGTTAGAGCTGCAACGTGCTTGCATTCTTGTCCGGACGATGAGGAATTGGGGACCAGCTACTCTTCCACTTGTACATGTTTCCTCTTACGGCGGCTGATGGGCGAGCCCGAAGCCTTGGATTGCAGTAAGAAAAGGGGCAATAGTGCGCAAAAAACTAGATGATAGAAGTTTCTCATTCAACTCAACTACTGTCTGCCCCTCCCTATGTCCTCTTCGTCAACTCTTGCTTTCACACTTAATATGGCAATAAGATAGTCTGATATGCGACGTGCTTGTGCGATGTATGAGTCCATCCAAATGCCGATCCAGAACCCTTCAACTCCAAGATTTTCGGTAGAACAAATGAAAGAAGCGTCTGCCTTGCAATCCGCTCGCATGCTCGCTCGCCTGGAAATGTGCTTCGTTATACAATATGAGATCAGGTGGTACTAAAAGTGATATGCTAAAATAAAGGCGCAGAGGGCCAGGCTCCGCTGATATTGCACAAGAATAGATAGCGAGATCTTCGTAACGCTGTTCTCAATCTCATGACGGCAGTACTGATGTCTGCTTGGGAGATGTGCTGCCGTTCGCTAGGATGGGCCGAGGCTCTCGCTGTTGTGGCTCGCCGTATGCCCATTTTGTTGCAGCATTCACCATATTCGCGCATATTGGATCGACATGCTTGATCCAGAGTGCCGCTGACCGGTACAGAACGTAATAGAAGATGGCTACGGCAATAAAAATGTGCGTGGTGGATCCACGCTGGAGGTCCAATTGCTCGCCCTTTTCGTTTCTGGGCGGGTTCATTGCAGAGGGCAGGTATATCATCCATGTTAGGACGGATTTGATGAATGTGTTGTGTAACAGATACACAGGGAAACTGACACGGCCGAGGAAGTTGAATACCGGCGAGGTAAGGATCTTGCGAGCCCTGGCAGAAAAGAAGATGCCAAGAAGCACAATTGACGCGCCGAGGTGATCCCAGTAGCGACGTACGTCAGACTTATCAGGAGTCATACTATGCATTATCCTTTGCATGACATGGGACCAGTGGGCATTCTGAGGGCTATCTTGGGGATATCCGGCAAGGAACATGCCAAAGACGATCATCATGGCGGGGACGGGGGCGGGGAGTACGGAGGTCGCCGAGTCTCTGTAGTGGTTGTGCAGCTCAGCGACGAACATGCCTGTGACGATATTGAGGCCTTTGAGAGCGCCGATGGCGAGACCTGTACTTTGTTAGATGTGCACTTGTCGAATCCACTGCACGACTGTCACTCACCCTCGCCCATTTGCCAAAAGTACAGGTAGAGGATTGCGTAGATCAGCAAGCGCGCCTTGGGCTTAACCATGACGGTCGCAAACATGGTGGTATAGACCAGCATGCTCCCCTCCAAAAATAAGTGCAAAGTCCATTGTGTGCCGTCGTACTCATTCCAGCCAATGGTCCACGTCTCCGTCTCGACCTTGACCAGCGATTTGAAGGCCTCCCAGAAGGTGGGCTCTTGCCTGTGCCAGCCCTGGCGGATCCAGGTCGAATCCACGTGCTTGGTCATATGATATGCGTTGGTATTGGCCATGAACCATGTGACGAAGGTCGCGGCCAAGGTGGGCAGGACCAGACGGCCAGAGCGGGCCAGGGCGGAGCGCGCAATGCCCGTGAAGGCAGCATCGTGGTTGCCGGCACGCGACTTGCTGATGGGACCAATGGAATTGACGTAGCCGGTCACAAGAAAAAATATGGCGACGGCGCTGCGGCCACCGACGGCGAGGCGGAAGAAGGGCAGCTGGAACAGGTGCGGCGCAGACTTGGGGTCGTTGGCGGGCGAGTGCAGCCAGGGCACAAGAGCGGTGCACAGATGGCCGCACACGACCATGAAGGACGCAATGCCTCGCAGGCCCTAAGTTAATGGTGTTAGCCGCAGTGACACACACTCGGGGCGCGCACGACGTGGAGGCGACAGGGTCTACGCACATCTATCCAGTTGGCGTCGCGGGGAGGCATGGTGCCAGCGAGCGGCTGTGACAAGGAGCGTGGGTAGTTGGGGATGTCCAAAGAGCAAAAGGAGTGCGTTGCGCAGCTTTACGCAGTGCGCATCGCCGTTGCCGCAGGCTGCAGGGTCCCTTTTCCGTACGAAGTAGTGTCGAGCGGACTGCGAACGGCGGCCAGTGCACGGCGCTGGGTGGGACAATACGAGAGCGCTGTGAGATAGGCGCGCAGCTGGACTGGAGCCACGGGACGGGACAGGGTGTCAAGACAGCAGAGGAACAGCAGGCAGAGTACAGCAGAGGCCAGAGGGCAGTGGCAGCAGCAGCAGCAGGGACGGCGTCAGATATGGGGTTCGTCTCGCCCGCCGCAAGGTCGTCCAGTGGAGACAGCACCGGCATTTCGCAGGAATATGCAAGCCTGCCCTGCGACGCGGCTCGCGGTTTGCGCCCCGGGTGCCAAGAGGACAGGAGCTTAGCTTGACCTCCCTTCAGCGACTCCTGGCGCCTCCTGGCCGCGGCGGCGCTGCCTGTAGGTGCCCCTCGCTGGGGAATGCACCCTGTTGCGGCACCAGAAGCGGCACCAGAGGCGGCAGCGCATTGATGGCAGCGCTGCGCAGCCTGTCGCGTGCTGCCTCCAGACTGGACCCTCTTCCCAGCCCTCTGTTCTGACAGCGCAAGACAACGACGGTTCGCTAACGAGCCTCTCTCGGTCCCCTTCTCTCGTGCAGCGTGACATGGTTCGGAGCGGACGCTTCCCCTCGCTGCTCTGGCACGTAGCACAAATATCACGCAGTCGCTGAGGCCAAGGAATTCCGCTTCATGCATCTCGTCTATTGGAGTATACCACTCTGGCCTCAACGTGCTGCCATTGCGAACAAGTATCGTATCCCGATTCAAGCCTTCGTGTTCGGTACACGGTACCGGACATTGCACTTTGCACATCGCACTTCGACGCCGGCCTGGGGCTAAGAGACGCGCCTTCGCAGCTGGCTAGGCTTGGCGCTGACGTTGCCATCTTCCCCGTCCGCTTTTCCCGGGAGAGGCGGACTGGCGCACCCCTGCCATCCTTGCTGCTGGAGTCAGGGGCACCACGACGCAGCCTCTCTGCGACACACAAATGTCGATTCAAGTTGATCATTCGCTCCAACACGCGTTTTGCCTAGATTGCGGCTAGGCCATCTTTCAAAAACTCCTCGTGGGCGACGCGTCTGCTGCAGTTTGATCTTCATTGCAACCCTCTTCACCTACATTGTGATAGGCATTGACTCGTGCACATGAGCGTCGACCGAGTCGCGGATTATGGTAGTTAGCACATCCAGTCCTTCACCAGATCTTCTGGCGCCGCACGCCTTGCCCAATCTTTCGCAGTCCCTACAATTCCACGACCAATACCACTGTGCAGTCCACACGGAACCAAACATTCGTAACATGGGCGTTTGTCGCCCCAGCAGTGCACATGTTTCAGCCGCGAACGCCAGAGGATCTCTACCTGCCACGTACTCGCCCCCACCATATCGTTGCACGGTCGTTGATCTCCAAGACTCGCTTCGACCTTCGTTCCACTTCCCCAGAGTACCCTATGTCTGGAAAAGCATTGATCCATGCAATGCAAAAAGCGTCCTAGAGCGTGACACATCTAGCCTGCGTACATCTATTGCTACAGATACAGGGAAGGAGTCGAGACACGAGGACAGTTTACAAATGTCAGCCACAGCAACGGAGTGACAGAAATGGCTATTTGCAATGTGGTTTAGTGTGAATTCTACTAACATGGGTATCATACATGTCCAGAGCCAGGAACCGGTTGCAAGACCTCAGCTCGGCATACGCATCTGCTTCATCGTTGGCAGAGTCACAGATTTACGCAGCGTTTCTATAGACTGATTAGAAGTGAAATTTCCGCACGCAAGCTGTCCCATGCTGCCTTACAGCTCCGGCTCGCTGTCAACGATGAGCTCTTCGGATTTGAACACTTTCGAAGAGCCAGGAGTCTTGCCATGCTTCTCCACGGCAGTCTTACCTGAGCTCGCACCGCTCTGTCGCTTCCTTTTTTGGCTCACGCTTCCCTGCGTAGCGTTTGTGCCGTTGAGTCCGATCAACATTGTAGGCTGATACCTCTCTTCTTGTTGATCAGAATTGACGTGTGCCTGCATATAGTTGATGACATTGGAAAGGGCGTATGACAGATCAACGGTCGCTTCGCCGAGGACAAGCTCGCAAAGCTGCTCATATGCTTTCTGGAGCGTGTCGGCAGACCATAGTGGCCCCATTCTCTCAACAATATCAAACCAGTCAACATCTTCAATCCAAACAAGCTCTCTCGTTTGTCGCTGCTCGACCAAATAACTGAAAAGGTCGACCTTGTCCCCCCAGAGCATATCTTCTGGACCTGGCAGCTGGGGAGTTGCAACCAAGCCACCGAATTTGCGATCCTTCTTCGCTGTTGACTTGCTGCTAGGTTTTCGTGAGCTTGCGGGCTCCGTCTTCGTTTCGTTGAAGGCCGGAACGCCCCTTGGCTTGGTCTCGATATCTAAGAGAGGCGGCCAGTCTCGGGCGCACATGAGCTTCCACTTGGACTGGCATTGTAGTCGGCTACGGGTATCGCCTAATCTGTTGCAGACTTCGTGCCAGTTGATAAGAGGGTAGTAGTCCTCCGCGGGTGGTTGACCAGTTTCTGCCCGGTAGTCTTCAATCTTCTGACAGACAGCAGAGAGTGCCTTCACCAAGTTCTCCTCCTCGTCCGTAGTCCAGCGTTTAGTGACCCTGTTCTCGCCATGTCGCACATAGTCTCTCCAGTGATTGAACACATCTTTTTCGAGACGATTGAGTTGGGTAGCGATGAATTTCCACTGACCCGGGTAAAGGTTGTGGAGTTCTCGTAGCTGCTCATCCTCCTCTTGCGACCAGTGACCTCGTTGGAAGAGATGGTAACGAGATTGAACATGCCTTTTGATATCTCTCATCTTCCGCAATAGCCCTGCATTCTGGATATCGTCCCAAAAAGCCTTACAATCCTTCTGGAACTGCACTTCATCCTGAGCCGTGGTGTGGCCAACCACGCTGACATTGGTCCTATTGGATGAGTGGATCATTTCAACAAGATATGCAGTATCGAAGCCATTACGTTCTTGGTGGTCTCTTATCGCTCTACGAAGTAATTCTTTTTCGTCTGCAGTATACTCGCCACCCGTTCGTTTGTCAGGTGGATGTCCGAGCTGGTGTTCGTCTTCGAGTGCAGCATCAGCTGCTGATCGATCATTGTCGTCATCTCCTCGTTTGTAAGTTTTCTTAGGGTCTGCCGTACTAATTCTGAGCTTTCCTGGGACACCTCCAATGCTATATCTGACTTTGGCTTTGCGTGAAGATTTTTTCTTTCCGGCTGACTTATCGCCGCGCTTGGACGTCGATGATGCTGCAGCCGGTTTGATTTGACTTGTGCTTTGTTCCTGCTCTTCAGACTTCACCTGCTTCCCAGCACTCCGGCTGGTGCTCGCGGCTTCAGTCGAGGCAGCCAAATTGAGGGCAATTGGCAAATCAACCTTGGAGTGCACATGTTGGGACTCAGATTCCCCTGTATCGACCTGTGCGCAGGCCAGCAACGGCAGTTTTTCTTCGGACTGCGATTCTTGTGGCTTCTCAAGGTTGAGGCTTTGCGGCAAGTCTGAGGGGTGCGACGCCAGCTTATCTTTCGCACCGTTTCGCTTGTCAGTACCCTCACCTGCCGCTGCTCGTGAGGGCACTTCTTGTGTTGCTACAGGCGTTTCCGATACTCTTGTGTGCTCGGCGCTCTGTTGAGAGTTCCGGTGCTTTTCCTTTCTCCGGCGTTTGCGATCTGATTGTGATGCCTGAGACATGGCTTCGCCAGTCACACCTCCCTGGACGGGTGACATTTTTGCGACAGCGTTGTCCAGTCCAGCTGCAGTCTGGGACCTCTTTTTGTTCTGTGTGGGCTGTGTCTCGAGCGCCCCTCGGTCCGCTGCACCCGGCGCTCTCGAGGGTCTTCGGCCAAGTAGATGAGCAGCTCCCACGTGGTTCTGAGAGTTGGATCTTTTGGTCTGTGGTGGAGGTGCGGTGCTTAGGTATGCTTGACTCTTCGACGGGGTACCGACTGCAGCCGCCTGCAGGTCATCGACCGAGTAAACCGGGAGCGGCGAGCTGCGAAAGGAACGGGGACCCTGCGAAGACGTCAAGTGCTGTTTTTTGTGCTTCTTGGCTTTCGTCCCGTGGGACCCTTGCGACGCAGAGAGCAAATCGTACGAAGCCCCATCGAGACTAAGGGGAATCGCAGAGCCGTCAATATCGTTCAAGTGGGGCGTCGCGCGAGCCTCGCTCATGAGCTGCTGCGAGGCCGCCTCGTCATCCATGGTGGGAGCTATAGAGCCAACGCGTTAGCTGCGTTCTGCAAAATCTTCTCCAGTCGGTGTTGTCTGCAGCAAGCACACTCAATGGATCGACGCGCCAATACTTACTAAGCTGGGGATGGTGTGTCTCAGGCTTGGTAGATGGGACAGCTCTGGCTGTAGGGGTGTTGCGGATATTGTGCAAGCTGGAGCTAGGTTGAGAGGAAGATACGCCCATCGCTAGCGATAGGGCTTCGTCATGGTGAAGTGCGGGGTGCCTTCGCGAGGCGTCGATGTGTGCAAACGCGAATTTACTATGAAAGTTCGCGCGCAAACGCGCACTTCCGATATCACGTGACGGAGCGTAGCTTCCACGGTTCCAGTGAACCTCCAGCGCTGCAAACGATCAACCCGACCAGCTCAACCCTCTCTTCAGCCTCATCACGATCAAGACACACGATGAGGTAAATTCTCTTGTGATTCGTGGAGGCTGCAGAGCTCTGTGCTCTGTGCTCTGTACTCTGTGCTCTGCTCTCTGCGATCCGAGATCTGCACAGGCGGAATTGTCACGCCCTGCGGTTGTTAATGCTCAGCTTCACAACGGGCCGCCAGGAAGTACTATGTAAATGTATCCAGTGAAACGCGTGCGCCAGGCGCGTCAAGGCTTACCGTCTGCGAGTCGTTGATTGGCCGTAATGTACTGGGTTGTTGAACGTCATTATGGAACATCATCTCGCAACACCATCTTAAGTCCGAGTGACCCCTCTCATACATGCAACCAAACCCTGTTGCCTTGGATAGACTTCCCCAGGCCTCAGTACGCCTCAGTACCCCCGAACAAACCTCGAAACATCCATCATGGCATCGGCGACTGGCGTTCCTGCAAGTGTAGCTGCGGCGCGTGGACAGAGCGAAGATGAGCCGCTTCTAGGACGTAGAGGCGACGCAAGCCAGCCAGAGGGACAACCGTTGTACCAAAACCTCTGGATAGGTAGGCGCCCATCCTCCTCCGTTGTTTGTACATAATTGATGTCATAAAGGCACAGCAGCTATCGCGCAGGGTGGCATATGGATTGTAAGTTCGGCCTAGAGGTCATGAATTACCGTGCGTTCGCGCTGATATCCTATAGCTTGCCGCCATCGTTTGGGGAGCCATTCTCTCCCAGAAACTCATTTTCTTCTCCGCGCATCCTGTATGGTCTACCACTTGTCTCTCTGGAGTCACCACTGACCTAATGGCACAGCTCCTCAACTCCGCCGGATTCCTGCTCTCCGTCCAAGCCGCGCTCGTCCTCCAACCAACACACACACCTGAACAGAAGCGTGCCGGCACCGTCGCCCACCTGCTCTTTCACATCTTTGGTATTTCCGCCCTGACTGCTGGACTCGTCATCATCGAGCTCAATAAGGCTGGTCCAGGCCATGAGCATTTCAAGTCCCCGCACGCTATTCTCGGCCTTACCTTTTACATCTTGATCTACATCCAGGCCATTATTGGATTCACACAGTACTATACTCCCAGTCTATACGGTAGTGTAGACAATGCGAAGAGCATCTACAAGTACCATAGACTGGGCGGCTACTTCATTGCGACGTTGGGTCTTGCAACCATTTGTGCGGCATCGTGGACAACATACAGCTTGAACGTGGCGCACATCCAGCATTGGGCTATAATTGTAGCCAGTGTCCTTGTGTTGGCTGGTACTGTGCCAAGGATCAGGCTGAGCAAGTTTGGCCTGAAAAAGGACGAGGGCCAGATCAGATTGCAGTCATAGGGTGTCAAGGCAAGGAACAAGAAATCACACTAGGAAACTAGGCGTGACACACATTTGTAGTTGAGCATATGGTTGAGTTGTTAGTAATGTCGCTGCTCGATCTAAACTATACGGAATGAGAGCTGCACAACATGCGTTGTGGTAAAGACAATGGACCAATAGACACTGCTCCTCTCTGCCATACATAGAGTACCCCAAGATCGTTTCATACTGAATTCACTAGATACGTTCCACAGGCTACAGCCTTGGGAGGGGGGGGGGGGGGGGGGATTAAAGGATATATGGTTTCTCAATCCACTTTTTGG
>SWKU01000058.1:0-75282 GCA_011058905.1 Curvularia kusanoi | reverse complement strand
TCGCGTTGTGTTGCTGTGGAGCTGAGATAATAGGGGTGTTTTGGTGATCCCGCGCATTACGCGAATCCGCGCATTACGCGCACGGACACGGTACAGTGTCTGTGCGCGAGCTCCAAGGCAAGTGCGTCACGAATTCAACGCACCGATTGGGCACACATCGACAACCTATGCTACGGAGCCAGGAAGAATAACTAGTTTATGACAAGGTCAATTTCCCTAAGATTCACCTGTACCGAACATCGCATGAACTTCAAATAATAATTTAAAAGACTTTCATCCATGTCATCATGAAAAAAAGGCATACAAATAATCTGGTATCTAAGTAGCTAAATGTACAGGACAAAATATTGGCAATCAAAGAGTGGTAGTCGAAAAATAATATTGGTCCCACAAGAACTCGTAGTCTTCGATCACACCGCCAGCGATGTCAAGGAGGGGCTTGCTCTTCAGCTTTCTCGTAATGGCATGTATCCAAGATCTGTCCGTGTCAGCTGCGTGGCTCAGAATGCCATTTAGATGGGGATCCTCACTTCGTGATGTTCTCGTAGAAGGCGCCGCGCATCGTCCACCAGCCGAGCGCCCAAGCACGTTTCTTCAGCTCCTCTCGCTCCAGCCCAGTCAGACCCCGCAGACCGCCAGCGAGACGCTCCTGGAAGTCCTTCTTTGCAAGTTGCCGGGCGCCGTACTCGATGCTCACGCCGATCAGCCATGGCCGCCAGCTCTTCCTGTCGCCACTGAAATGCTGCATGGCCAAAGCATATGCAACCGGTCGCAGGATGTACAGTGCCTCTGCGAGCTCGCCCTTGCCACTGACACGGTGGAGCAGCGCCTTCGGAGGCTTGATGTCGTCTGCTGTCAAGACCTTGGACAGGAGGTAGCTGGAGATGTCGGACGTATCTGGAAGACTGGGCATTGAGAGGCCTGTCCTGGGCATGGTCCAATTCTCTGCCTCCACGGCGCGTTCGCTTGGCGGTGTATCCATGCCGTTAGCAGATGCCGACGAGTCCTCCAAAGAGCTGGGGTCGATCTCTCGCTGCGGCAACGGCGGCGAAAGCAGCGGTCTTGAATTGGTCAGCCGTAACAGAAGCAGCCGGCAAATGGCTTTGATGATCTCAAGCAGCACAACGACACGCCATCGCATCTTCTCCCCCTTCCTCTTCGCAGCCATCTCCCAGAGAAGTTCAGTGTACTGAATCATCTGCAAGACGGTCGCGATGCGCTTGTACGTGGGCGACTTCTCCGTCCAGAACCTGGTGTACCGGTGGTGCGGGGTGAGTGGCTGTCGGCGGGTCCCAGGCATCTGCGCCATAGCCTTCGCAAGGAGAGAGTCATGATACAGTGATAGACACTGTACACCGCAATGTACTATAGACGTTAGGCAGTGTCATTCTTATCAGGGGCAAACGAGCCTACATGATTCGGATGCTATCTCAGATTCTCTGTAGCGACCTGTCAAGCATTAGCTATCCGTCCCATCTCACATCCAAGCTGCGCTCTACGCACCAGGGATGATATATGTCAGTGACCGCAGCGCCGACTCGATCTGCGAAACCGCGCTGCTGTTCTTCGTGATAAACTCCGAGTACATGCCTAGCCACTTGGTGGGCTGCGACAGCACCTCGGTGGCGCTGTGCGTAGCTTCTTTAATCATCGTTCGCAGTCGCACCCGTCCGTGGGCGATTTAGAAGAAATGTTGGTCGCAACACATGGGCTGGTGTCGAAGGGGCCGCGCTGGGAGCTGGCGCGATATCAGGCGCATCGGAGTGAAGTCATGTCGCGTGGCTGCCGAGGTCCCGGCTTCCCCAGATCCACAATCTCCGCCGTTCCCAAAGCTCAACGCCCGCACCACGGTCCATGTGACAGCGCGGCTCAGGGCAGCTTTTGCAATGTGGACATTCTCGAAGACACAGAATTGAGCCTACCATCACGAATGCACTACAAGTGGCTGCCTTTGCATCACCAGTCTAACGCTGCATGCTTAGGCAGTTGCCAGCATTTGTCTCCGCCCTTAACAGCCCTCATCAGGCATCAACGACCCCGACGGGCGCACTCCAGTCCTGCATTTGCAATGCCATAATGCACAAGTGGACGTCCCCTAAGGCCGGACACAAGAAGGGCGGTTGACCGGTTGCGAAGACCTCACAACATGTGACCACGCGTACCACTAGACGCGAAACCATACTCTTTTCAGTCCACGATGCGCCGCGTCCGAAACACTCTTCAACTGACCGGTATAGAATCCATAAGCAAGGACTAGACTACATTTTCATATTGTTTTTTTCAGCAATCACACCCTCAGCTCTATCCAAGCAGCACACCAGCAGCCCAAGTGTAATCGATTCTACAAAAATTTTCCCAAATCCTCAACCACCACCACAGACTCTCCTCACATACATACAACAACAACAACCAACCCCTCAATCATGTCCTCACCCATCCCCGTCCCCCTTGTCCCCATCCCCCCCTCCTCCACCGCCCTCTTCACCGCCATAAACACCTACGTGCACACCTACATGAGCGCCTACGACTCCTCGCACGACTACAACCACATCCTGCGCGTCCTCTCCAACGCCAACACGCTCCTCAACCTCGAACTCGCCCGCTCCCCCTCCACCACCTACGACACAACACTGCTCTTCCTCTCCGCCCTCCTCCACGACGTCGGGGACCACAAATACCTAAAACCAGGCGAAGACCCCAGCACCGCCGCGCAAACCATCCTCCTCACGCACGGCGCAAGCCCCTCCCTCGCCTCCGCGGTGCAAACCCTCGTCACGCACGTGAGCTACAGCCACGAGACGCGCAATCCCGCGGGCGTGGCCGCCGTTCTCTCCCAGCACCCGGAACTGGCCATTGTGCAGGACGCGGACCGCCTGGATGCGATCGGGGCTGTGGGCATCGGGCGCTGTTTCTCGTTCGGGGCGGCCAAGTTCCCCGACCAGCCTATGGACCGCGCGATTGAGCATTTTGGGGAGAAGTTGTACAGGCTTGAGGGGATGATGAAGACGGAGAGTGGGAGGGGGTTGGCGAGGAGGAGGACTGAGGTTTTGAGGAGGTTTGCGGAGGAGTGGAGGGAGGAGACGGTGTTGAGTTTTGAGGTTTCTTGAGGGGTGGGTGGATGGATGGAGGTGATGGGGGGGTTTGGACGGGCGCTTGGTTCATCGTGGTGAGAGCAGGGTTGGGATGTTCGGCAGCAATCACATAGCGTTTCCGTGGCTTTCCTACAGAGATTGATACAGGGCCTTATCAGCTCCGCATGCCCACATCGCCGTATTAAAAGATTTCAGATGAGAAAGAGCAGGACCGATTCATGGATTAAAGATCTCGTAAAGATATGGTAGAAAGAAGCTGGCAGAAACTATAATATTTTGCCCCCTTGCCTAACGAAAATTGCTACTACTGCCGTTCCTTTTATCGTCGCCTGCACCGTTGGTAGGCGGGGTTGCCAGCTGCATTGGGCTGGGGTGGTCGTTTGCTCGCAGGGGAAGCTTGCCGTTGGATTGTATACCGTTGTGGAGCGACCCATCGTCCAAGGGCGTCTCATCGGCGTCTTCTACATCCATGGGCATGTCGCCTGCGGGCGGCGGGGGTGGAGGAGGCGGCGCAGGTGGCTCGTCTATCCTCGAGCGCATGTTGCGGGGGGAGTCTCCCGCTTCGTTTTCTCGCTTGCGCTTCAGCTCTGAGGACGTGTCATCTGGGGAGACATCACTGGGAGCTGCCGGGCCGGGTGTATCGTCGGTCCCGATTTGGGGCGTGTCCGGTGTAGCGCCGTTACCGTCGTGTGCCGTGTCTCCACGCGCGGCCTTGCCCTTCTCTCGTTCCTCTTTCTTCTTGACGGCCTTGTCCAGGAAATCCTTCACGTACGTCTTGACCGTTTTCTCGTGCTTGGAGCTGATCTTAGCAGCAGGATCCTTCACGCGCCCAGACTTGTAGTCTCCCCTCACAAGCTTCTTGGCTACTTCTTTCGACAGGCGCTTCAGGTCGTCCTTCTCGAGCTTCTTGCGATAATGGGCTGCAACAGCCATGACATGCGGAGAAAGCTACTTTCGTTAGCACTGGAAGCAATTTGTGGAAGGCCTGAACTTACAGTGGCCTCATAGATCCTCTCCTGTTTCTCTTGGGGAAGGCTGCGCCACTTCTCGCTCTTACTTTTCCTCTCATCCGTTTCGTCGACTGCAGGTTGCGGGGTTGTGGAGGCTGATGGTACGGTTGGCGTGACATTGGATGTGATGCTGGAAATGATATCCTGCAGCAGTTGTGTGTCGGTCTTGGACTTCGAAGGCGGCGGTGGCGGCTGATTTACCGGCATCGTAGGTCGTTGCCATTGTGTGATGCCTGACGAGTTGTAGTAGTATGTTGACCCATTGTCTGAAGTCGCCTGGAACCAGCCGGGAGGCAGAGGATTAAAGGGTCGTGATCGCGCAGCAGGGCGAGGCCCTTGGTGGAACCCACTAGCAGGACCTCGTGGAGCGTTGATTACTCGAGGGCCAGAAGGGGCGTTCAGATTAGCTGGACCCTTTGGCGCCGTGGAGAGAGACGGCGACTTTGACCTCGATCTCGATCGTTCGCGTCCTCTTTCGCGACGTTCGAAGTGATTCTCCGTCCGGACAGGCGTGCTTGCGTTGGGGTCTCTCTTCATACGCGGAATGCGATAAGCCACTTTCAACTTACTCCATGCGGCGAGTAACTTGTCTGCAGATTCCTCAACACGCTCATCTCCACAGCTCTTGAGCTTCTCTACTGTCTCTTCGATCTTCGAATCCTGAATTTTGTTTCGTGTGATACGTGGCAGCTTGTGGAGGATGTCCAGAACTTGCTTGACCACGTTAAAATCGTCCATCCACGTCGCCAGGGTCTTCTTTAATGTCTCGTAACCGTGCATGCGGATAATTCGATGGCCGACCTTATCGTTATCGCTTTGCTGTATACGGCTGAGGAGCTTAACAGCAATCCATTTCTCTGTGCACTGGCGCAGAGCCGCCATAACCTTCGGCACACCATCGTCCTCAAGCGATCGCGGTTGCAGATCGTTGACATACTCTTCATCATCTTCACTTGCTTTCTTCTTGCGTGCCTTCTTGGTGTGCACTGCCGTGTCCCAGCCATCGCCGTCATCAATACCCAATGCTTCGATGGTAGCATGCGAGAGTTTTGTGGCATTGTCAGATTGGGTCTTGCCTCCGATAAACCCAGAACAATTGGGCTCGCCACAGTAGCAAGGCTGGGGATCCGCGCCATAGCGATCCACATTGTAATTGAACACCAGTTCCTCGCCTGCCTTCACTTTGCGTTCAGCAAAGATGCCCATGCGTAGCTTATCTCCGACCACCCACTTATCCACAAAGCAGTTGGGGTTGCAGGAATGATTGCAAAATCTGCCAAGGTTACCCTTCTTGGTTGCGTCCACGAATTCGCCCTTGGTCAGAGACATGAAGTAGAAGTGTTTGATGCCCTCCTGGTCGTACTGAATCATACGACGACGAAAAGTACGCTCATCGATGACTTCGCCGATGTATTCGAAAATGAAGTCTCCTGGCGAAAGATCCTTGTTTGCTCGCAGCCCAAAGCCCTTCTTGTCTGTCTTGATGACTGCAACGTTGGCGTATTGTTTGCGCAAAAATCTTTGATTTTGACACTTTCGACCGCAACTGCAGTCACCCACGCATTCCATCTTGGTAGCGCGGTTGATGCAGTCCGACTCCTCGCCACAGGCATTGTTCCGTTTCGCAACGGGGTCTAGTATTGTTGTCAGCGTATTGTAGAGAGGCGCGTCGGGTGAAGTTGGTGCATACCCCACTCTTCGCTACAGTCGCATTCCAGGGCTGGATCTGTGGTTCCAATGGATTTATTGGAGTAGGTGCACTCGGGCAAGACAACGAACGTCTCTTTTGCTTCTGCGGTGGAGTCTGGTAGATCAAGGTACAGCGGCGGTGGGCGTGCGACGACCTTCTGTGTGGCGCTGCGCGACAGCTTGAGGTTCTTGCCTCCTGGCCCAGGCTCCATCTTCAGCACGATGTCTCCTCCGACGAACTCTTCTTTGGTGCTGTCGGCCGGCGATGACGCTTCGGAGTCGTTTTTGGGCACGGGCGACCGCGACTTTGAGTGAGAGGATTTGAGGCGCGGTGGGATGGCGGAGGGGGTCTGCGGGTCTGCGTCCTCTGCCTTTACCTGGATGCCAGCGCTCTCGCCCGCGCCGCGGGTCGCACCTTCCTCCAGCTTCATGTCGCGCAACTCAGGCTCGAGTGGGAGCCGGACAGACTTCTGCTCGCTTTCGCTCCCAGACATGACAGGCGACCGTGGGTGCGAAGAGCGGTGGTAGCTGCGCGTGAAGTGGGAGCGTGAGGAGTTCTGGTCCTGGGAAAATCAGGCGCTAGTGCTTCTGCGGTTCAAGAGCAAGCGTGCGCCCTTCTACTGCATAGCACCCTACGCAAGTAGAAAGGAACCAGGGACGCGCTGCCGCTATTCTCCTGACACGGAAGACTCGTCTGGTGGGTGCGTTTGGCAATTAAGCAGGCTTCCAGCCGACAGGATCAAAGCTTGCCCTTGAGCTCGTCGTTCCTTCGTGGGGCGCGTTTCCTAGCTGAAATTATCCTCCTATATTACACTGCACTTTGAATCGCATGTCGCGCGCGACACTAGAGATGGTGGGGGAAGGGCGTTTGCGGTACGGCTTTGAAGCTGGAGTTGTCGACATGTAGGTGCGCGATTCGCCGTGTTCGATGGGAACTGGTGGCGCCACGGTCTGTCCGTTGCCGACTCCTGGGGAAACGTGTTCAGCGGTCGTCGCAGAAAATAGGAGTGTCTGTCGATTTCTCAATGCCTGTGGCGTAGACAAGCCAGCAGTGTATGCGCCGTGACAGTGCTAGAGCTGCCCGTTGAAGGTGCTGTTCGCAGTCGCACTAATCTGGTTAAAGCCGAGGCGCTCTTTCCGGCCGCCGGGCCTTCAACGTTAGCGCCATGATTTGCTGCCTACAGAACCCCATCCATGCTTCAGATATAATCCATAGAAGCTTGGGAGAACATACAGCTTACCAGCTCCGATGAAAGACCTGGCAAATGCATGAAAGACGTTTTGATGGGAGGGCGTCAGTTCTGATTGGCGTGTCTCAAACAAATCCAGAGCTCTTTATCCTGGCTTCGTTTCTGGGTGCTTCCTCCCGATATTTGCTTTCGTAGTGTTGTTAACTTCAAAAGTGTCGAGTATTCCGTTGAATCTAGCAAGGTGCTGGAATGCTCCTGAATGGCGAGACCAGGGCTCTGGATCGCTCGCACACCTTTCGCTAACCTGATATGTTCTTGAGCAAGGCTGCGAGGCTCAGGCGCATCATCGATATGGTCCATACCTCCGCATACGGCATCTTTGAGCCTACAGTCGCTGTCTCTGCAATGGTCAGTCATTGACTGGTGAAGCTGGATCGAGGAGCTGCAACAACTTGTCGCCTGTTAGAATGCTTGCGATACATCATTATCAGGTTTCCTTAACAGAGGATCAGGGTTTTGACAGCCGTCAGTGAATCCAGCGATTTGCTGATGAATTTGCACTTCAAACCATACCTAGTATGTATCTCTCCCATGAAAGTGTCTTGAGGCTGGTTTTCTGCATCGTCGTCCACGTTTGTATTAGCGTTCGTTTTTCGCCATGGGAGCTATTCTTGGAGTCCAGTAGCGTTCGTTCAGTGAATCTTAGCGAGCCATACACATTCCTGGGTCATGTGACAAAGAAGTATCACCGTACAATTTATCGTACCATGAGAGGCTAGTCGTCAAATTTGGAACCAAGGCATGTCTTCATCAGAGAGTTCTTACAGCTACTGGCATCTTTTCTGAACAGTACATCGCCGACTATCTGGAAGGGTTCCGATGAGCTAGGATGCGATTCAAATGTGGTGCCATTCCCCACTGACATGTAGAATTCATATTCTATTCCAGGCTGCCTCAATTGAGTTGTTTGAGAGTAGGCCGGTATTCTTGCATTCACACTAGAGTTTATTCCAGGTATCACCAAAGAGGTGACGGTCAGAGTTGTGGCTGTCAGGGAACGCTGTTATTTGAGCACTTATTCCAACACACGTGGCCGTCAACGTTACATGTGGCATAACGAGCGGAATCATAGTAGCCAAAACCGAGGTTGGTACTTGCATATCTGGTGAACGTTCACTCGAGCAGCCATAGAACCGCTGAGCAGGTGAAGTTGGGTTCGTTTTATAAGACGATTGGACATGCGAGCATCTCGCACGCCCTTGTTACAATACAGTGAGTAAGCCAGACGCAGAATGATAAGCAGAACCTCGATATATCTTGGGAGGTCACAGCCAACCTGTCTGTTCTACAATCTTGACTGATATTGCAGAACAGACAGGGTTACCCTGACTGGATTGTCGGGTAGCTTGATATTTTCAGCTTGTAAATTTTCCTCAAAGCGGCCTTGCGTTGGATCCCAGCGCGCATGGATACATGAATAGAGCAAGAAGACCCCTGAGGATTTTCAAGAGTTGATATCTATTTAGCCACAAGATAGATTCCGAACCGATGTGATTATGTCTTTATTATTCGAGATTGATGACAGGTAGAATAAGAAGAGAATCTCCACACCGGCGCGAAATGCATCATTTGTGGCGCTGTTATCCTTGATCCTTGAGGCACACTCAGTCCTGCAGTCTATTAAGTCGAAGTTCTTTATCTCCGAGAGGTGTTACAGCCAGCTGAGCAATATATGGATGTTCTCGATCCAACTAGGGATCCTTATAGAAGTCGGACGCTGCCAAGCCTCCAAACATAGTTGCCACATACACCCAACTGTGAACAAATGTTTTCATGAGAGCGAGACTATCGTAGAAGTGGCTTTACTGTAACTCCATTTTCTCAGCTATGTGAACTTCGAGATTGCAAGAAACCGACATCAAATTGCGTCTTTGGATATTAAGCTGAGCATTCTGAATACGTTTTACGAGGGCTAAACGTTGCCGCCATGTAAAACTTGTCAATGCTAAGTAGTAGCATTTTTAAGACTTCGTAGCTATAAAGCGTACATCCTCCATAAAAGTTTCTGACTGCGTTCTTTGACTCGCGCCAGTCTTGCTGATACTAACATTTGGCTAGAGCATAAACCCACGTGTATGAGTCCTCACAAATGAGTGCAATCGCGCCTTTGCTCCGCAGTATGGACATTGCGCAATGAACTTGAAACCAATATTATGTCCATGATTGTTATGACTTCCCGTAACTGCGTCTTGATTTCTCCATTTAGACTGTTTTGCCGTAAGATTTATTTCAGATTTGCCTGTGGCCTTTTAAATTTTTTTTTAACGTCATTGCACTGGGTTTACAGCTGACTCCCACTAATAACGATCCAATGTGCAGCCGCCACGGCGTGGCCCTCGAGAGGAAGTATGCTGTCGGAGGTGTCTTAAGTATCACTTATCAGTCTGAGATCGCTATAACAGAAATACCTTACGCACTCTCCTGGCCTTACCAGTTGACCCTCCATGATCCTCTCTTCAGTGCTATTTGAAGAGCCTGTTTCCAAAAAGACAATAATCTCTCAAGTCCAGCTGAAAGTAACAGCGCGGTAAAGTGATTCAAGTTCGTCCATTCCGCACATGCTTGCTCCTTCCACGCGTCTTGTGGATCTGGGCCGCCGTAATGTGTCCATGTTTGTCCAAGTGACATCATCAATGCATTATCAAGACTAATAGTCCATTGATCGCTGCTGTGCTGCTGCTGAGATCTCAACTGCATAACCGATTTCACCAAGGCAGCATGCGTTTCTGGCAGCTGCTCTGCCGCACAAACAATGCATTCGTCCAGTGATTCAGAAAGCGAGGCACTGTTAAGTGTAGCAATTATACTTTGTATTGTTGATTGTATGGATGCCTTGCGTTCGAGGTAAATTTGAACGTAGACCGCGCTATCGCGTAAATTGTTGTCGGTGAGTCTGTCATCGGTGAGAGAATTTTCGATAGATTCAGCCATCATTTTTGCTGCGAAGTCCAGCGGTGGAGGGGAGTTGACAGAGCTTTTGTGCAACTTCCAATTACTGTGGTAATGTAGCTTCCTTTCCGTATCGCGCTTTTTATTTCGTTCTCGGACACCTTGCCTCGCTGCTCACACGAGTGTACTTTTGGTAGCCCCAACAAGACGCCTGGCAGGATGTAGGGAGTTGCTCGAATCGGAGGGCTTCAGGCTTGACTGCCAAACACTGAGATATCTTGCAGATATAGGAGATGACTATTCATCTGATTGGTGTTGCCCAATTCTTGCTCTAAATCTTGTGTCCTGCAGAAATGCCAAGCGTCTTGTTGGAGCTGGAAAGGCGCTCTTGGGGCTCCAGGCATGGCGAGCAGCTGACATGCAATGCCCAGAAGTAGTGCATGGCTTATTGCAATGTAGTGCCTTGTCCTGATGATGCGGGCCAACATGGTGCTCTACAGTATATAGGCCGTCACCCCCCACCAGTCATGCTCTTGCTTTTGATATGTACTTAGGCAATCATTCCAGATTCTGGAAATTCATGCAATGCTGATCTTTAAACACCCCATCTGGACACAAACTTCGACCTTTCCACTTGGACAAAACCTTCGACCTCGCGTATTTGGCACATCCCTGCGGGCACCATGCTCTGATTGTCACCGATCTTTGCGTGAGATGCAGGCAACGAGTGACTTTCCGATAGCTTCTATCTCGAACAAACAAGCGCGATACGGCAAGAAATCACGAAATTGACATCCCGCCAAGCAAAGAGGCGGAGCGAAATGGCGCTGTGAGCGCAATTGAAGGTGTGGCCGATACACAACCGTCTCCGACCGCCGAGGACCCGCGTTCCTGCAGCGTCTCCGCATCGCACCTGCCCAAATGGTATTAAGCCGGTCTCTTGGCAGCCTCTTCTTTCCCATCTCCGCGACCGAAATCCTTCCAATTGCGCGAGTCAATCTTTGAAAGTGCTCGCAATCGCTTGCCACTATCACGCACGCCCAGGATGCCCAGAGAGCCTACCGCAAAGAAGCAGGCATTGGCGGGGCTTGAGCTCACGAGCTTCTTGTTTCAGCATCGAGGGTGGAGACACGGCGAATGATAAGACTCGACTGTAATGAATCTCTTGGCGGGCGGGGACATGGTTGAGAATGCGATTGTATGCAGTGACGGCGAACCCGGATGCTGGAAATGGGCCTGTAGTTTGTGGTGCAATGAGAAGAGGTTGGTCATGCAACCGGCACGCGGGAGCAGGGTTACGCAGATATGTCAGGGCGAGTGGTGCGAGGACAAAGTATAAAGGTCGAGTTCTGCTCCTCTTTGAAGATGCACAGCCGCTTCTTGTTCTTTACTGCTTCGTCGTGAAAAAGACAAGATCACCGTCAAGATGAAGGTTACAGTCGCGCTCGCTGCCCTCGCCGCCGCCGCATCGGCGACCACAGAACTTACAGGACGTCAAGCTGGACACAACGACAAGCCCTGTAAGAAGAGGCCCGATGTCACTTCAGTAAGACGATTCATCGCCAGAGACTCGGTGCTGAGCTAACAACCACGCAGAGGAAGCTTGAAGCCGACATCACGTCAAAGAAGCTGCTGAGGGGCGCGCAGCAGCTTCAAGACTTTGCCTACAGCTACCCAGACCGTAACAGGATCATGGGTGGAAAGGCTCATAACGACACCGTCAACTGGTTGAAGAAGGAGCTCGAGGCTACCGCCTACTACGATGTTACTCTTCAGCCTTTCTCCAACTATGTCATGCTGAACGGCACAATCAACAGCTTTACCGTTGGCGGAAAGACCATCAACGCCACGCTTTTCGAGTACTCAAACTCGACTACTGGTCTGGTCACTGCTCCCCTGGTTCCAGTCAGCAACCTTGGTTGTGAGGCTACTGATTACCCATCCAACCTTGCTGGAAAGATTGCGCTCATTTCTCGCGGCAGCTGTGACTTTGGTCTCAAGTCTGCTTATGCTGGAGGTGCCGGCGCTATCGGCGCTGTGATCTACAACAATGTCGCGGGATCCGTTTCCGCCACCCTTGGCCCCCCACCCCGTGCCGAGGGACCTTACGTTGCGACCGTTGGTGTTTCTCAGGCGGAAGGACAGGCCTACCTGGCTCAAATTCAGGGCGGCGCGAATGTTACCGCCTCTCTGGATGTCTTGACTGATATTCAGATCATCACCACAAACAACGTGCTGGCTACAAGCAAGTGCGGTGACAAGAACAACCAGTTGGCTCTTGGTGCCCACACAGACTCCGTTGGTGCAGGCCCTGGAATTAACGACGATGGCTCCGGTACAGTTGGTATCTTGAACGTTGCAAAGGCCCTCGCCAAGTACAACGTCAAGAACGCTGTCACATTTGGCTTCTGGTCTGGCGAGGAGTCAGGTCTTCTTGGCTCGACATACTTTGTTGAGAGCCTTACCCCTGAGGAGTCGCTCAAGATCCGCGCTTATCTCAACTTCGATATGATCGCCTCCCCCAACTACGTCCACCAAATCTACGATGGTGACGGCAGTGCCTACGGTCTTACCGGACCCGCTGGTAGTGACAGCATCGAGGCTTTCTACGAGCAATACTTCACTCGTGTCGGCGTACCCTACAACGCCACTGAGTTTAACGGCCGCTCCGACTACGGTCCCTTCCTGGATGCCAACATCCCCGCGGGAGGCACCACCACAGGCGCGGACGAGGTCAAAACTGAGGAGGAGCAGAAGATCTGGGGGGGACAGGCTGGAGAAATTCTTGACCAAAGTACGTCTATTCAAGCTTGCACATTCACAGCAAGCTCCCAAAAATAAGCTGTGAGCATTTACTGACCATATTTCAGACTACCACCAGGCTGGAGACACCGTTGACAACCTCAATCAGGAGGCTTGGCTGTTGCACGCTCGTGGCATTGCTGCTGCTGTCGCTAAATACGCTACCTCTTGGGAGGGTTTCCCGACTCGCACTCCGGCTGGAAACACCACCGCGAAGAGGAGCGTGTCTGAGGTTCGCAAGACCGTCAAGGGCCACAAGCGCTCTCTCAAGCTCTACTAAGCATCAGTGCCTATAGAAAAAGCTCAAATAAGAGTAATGAATAATTGCAACACTGACTCCATCTACTTTGCTTTATTGCCTCGGACTATTGAACAATTTTAAAGGGTACAATCAGGAAAGAGCAAAAGCATTGGTGAAACAATCAATCACGTAGTCCCCTTAAGAGCTATAATCTTACAAAGCAGGTGCCGATCAGCCTCGAAGACCTCCCATCAAAGTGCTGCCTTTTGAACATCTTGGACTACGCCAAGTGACTTGGAGCTGCCAGGGTACTGTGTCTTCTTGCGTTCTGTTGATGTGACTCTTTGAATTCTTCAAAAGAGTATCACGAAAGCACGAAGTGCAATTTGTGTGTGTCGTACATGCTTGATCTCTGCTTAGTCTTTCATCACTTTCAAACAGACCTTGCAAATTTGTCAATTCTCCTATGGGTCTCTAATCAAGTCAAAACTATCAACATGCTGCAGATCACCTTTGTGATCGGCCTTGCATGATGCCTCGCTTCGACCTGACGGTCGAGTTCGCTGAAGCTGTTGGTAAGCTATTCAAATAAAGCACCCCAAGACCATCTAAACCATCAGTCTCCCAAAAGTCTCGCACCAGTACCAGTCCTTTCAGTCCCAACCTCCCAAATGTCCCCTAGCATAGAGGACAGCCAGAACCCATCTACCCACTTCCATATAGAGTCAAGCAGAATTAAGGTTTCTCGCCCTGAGCAAGGCTTGCCACGTTCCCTCGCTTCGCTTGTCTGCCAACGCACGTTGCGGGCGTTCCGCTCGGTAAATTAGGTATGCGCTGTCACGGGCGCCTGCAGCAGTCGTCCGATGACGGATATGGGCATGGTCAGTCTTCGAGAAGCGCGGCCCCCGCAACTAGGCGGACCAAGCTGCAGGACAATGGGGGATGGGTTTGAGGGGGGAGTACAGGTAGGGCTTTGAGTCACGTTTTGCAAATCAATTCGTTACCCAGTTTCCCATGTCCTGTTTGGGGATGTTGGGTTTCGGGAAGAGTGTGTAAGTGGGTAGATGCATTGCTGTGGACAAGCTCTTTCAAGACAGCTGCAGCACTGGGCAAAGCTGTGGTAGCTGCTACAGCTTCACTCTCTTGGAGTACCACCTCTCTGGATAGTGGTGGATATAAGCGCCGCCAGGGTTAACGACTATTCTCGTGCTGGCGGCTGCACTTCCGTTGGAGGTGATGATGGGCTGGGATGGCGGCAGCCGAATTGCAAGTGCGGGGGATGGGATGGCTGGACCCTCGAACTGAAACGCGGCGGGCAGGGCCTAGCGCCGTCTGTTTTGAGATAGCGGTGTAGGATCGCAGCATGTGGTTCCTAGCCTAACCGCGTCTGCCTTGAATTGCGCAAGAGCAGTACGTACCATGATAGGTCTGTCTGTCTACGAGCTTGCGAGGGAAGTTCCATTTCGTAGTCAATCCCTAGGATGTTGGCGGAATGTACACAGGTCTGCTGAGCATGAGGATATCACGAGAAGAGTCCGCTTGGCAGATAGCTGTGGGCCTCGTGGGCGTGATGTTACACCGCTTGTGGAAAGTGATGCTGCTAGAGGTCCTCGGGACAGCAGGATCAACAGACATGTCTGGACTTCGGGATCTTTTCCGAAACGGTTGTGCACAGTGCAGTTGACGTACAGTACTGAGTCCATGCTGCGCCCACCCGTTCTTCATGGGTGCGTAGTAGTATGAGTCCAGCTGAACATGAGGGGGTCTACCTACTACTAAAGAATCCATAGTACAGTGGGCGGCATCTTTCGGCCTATGGAACAAGCAATGCCCCACTACTCGCTCTCCGGCCGTGGAAATGAACAGTACCTATTAGTGCTGCTTCTCCCTTGCGCTCCAGTCACAGTCATTTGAGGGCGTGAGCTGATTGGTCAGAGCTGTGTGACGATGGATTGAAGCTGCTGCTAAATGACGTGTGAGCCTTGCCGGAAGGCGATTATTTGGCAGTGCTCGATATTCCTGGAGCGGCCCAGAGGCCGGCCAGCTACATGTCACCTTGTCAGAAAGGCCTCAGCACCACGGTTTCCACGTAAATTGGGCGGCCAGTGGGTCGCATGGAACCGTAGCTACTCGCCTGGTGGGCCGAGGCGCTACGTAGCAGCACAGCGGTTGACAGGAGGCTGACAAGCTGTAAGGGTATATGGGAGGGGCGAAGAATGAACAAAGTACCTAATAGATAGTCGACCCGGTGCGCATAGTTTAGCAGAGGCAGATCAGCGTGATCGCAAGCAGTGCATGTGCGGTGGAAGCCAAAGCCAGGGCTGAGGGCCCAGGGTCGTCATAAAGCCAATGCGGATTCCCGAATGAGGGCTCAGTAGCGCGCATGCATGGTGCCTTCCCAAAGTGCTCAGGGTCCACAACTGCCTCTTGAACGAACGGCAGGTCGCTCTTTCCTCCCAACCCACACGAGCTTGTACGATAGTTACTCGAGGACTGACAGGCAGTTCAACTAGATATCTGCTTCCGTCGGTCCCTTCCTGAAGCCGCGCATACCCAGTTTGGCTGGTCTGGCGCATAGATCAGGCCTCACCCCGTGCCACTAGGATACAACTGAGCCCTCACCATCGACTTCTGCCAGGCCGACAATAGCTCTCATTTCATTCGCGTCCGCACCACCAAGGCCACCGAGGGCACCGGCCCTGTGTACGAGTACGAGTACCTTGTCTGTGTACGTCCAGCCCCTGTCCGCAGGTGGGCTCGATGTTGTGTGCGCTGTTCGGAGGGCAGGCGCGCCTTGCGCAGCTGCAGCACCCCTCCCTCACCGCCCTCAACCCCACACTCGAGCTGCGAGGGACGGCCAAGCTGACCGTGATGCAGTGTATTTCTAGTTGACCATGGCCTTTTCCACTGGCATTGGGGACCGCAGCGGTCTCCGCTCTCCCCGCGAGGAGCAGTCCGCCTTCGCTGGCCTCGGCCTTACCTCTCCGCTGCGCAGCACCTTTGGCTCCCAGCAAGCCAGCTCCAACGCGAGCGACGTGCGTGGCCAGCTGCACCGCCGCTTCACCACCAACAACATACCGACTGTAAACACACCTCTGTCTCCAATCGGCCAGCAGCGCAGGCAAGCCGCTGAGCCCCAGGAGTTCACTACTGCGGTACGTAGCAGGCCCCCATGGTGTCGGAAGCTAGCGCGCAGAGAGGCACCGAGATATGGACCTGAGGTTCATTCCAGCTCGTTTGTGCTTTGATGTGCATGTTGTGTGTGCGACCCCGCATAGAGCACGTTAGCTTCCAGACAATCCAAGGTGAAGACGAAACGAGGCTGACCAAACAACAATAGACGTACCACAAGCTCCAAGTTGTAAGCAACAACTCCATTTCACTGCGACTCTTTACCGCCTTTCGCTCTCTCTCTCTCTCTCGCGCGCCTCTCACCCCTCGTGCCCTCGTCCCCGCTTTTTGCCTCACGCTTCACTAGGTGTTCCCGACGAGTGGTCAGACCCTGTTTATATATCCCTCTCCAGACCTGTCTCCCACCACCACCTCTACTACCCACAATCCTGCTACCACCACTGCTTGTACTCTTACCTCCACATTTCACTCAAGGGTTCGAGATCCATTCCATCACTCTACATCTTTCCTTGATTTTTTATTCTACCCATCTCATTTACATCTCACGTTTCGTATTCCACCAAGAGCGACGTTCCTCACAAAAGCGCGCGCTCATAGCGGTGCTAACCGCTTGTTAGCTCGAGAAGAAGAAACTTGAGTACGAATACTTGAAAGAACAGCGCAGACGCTTCGAGGCCGAGATGGAGCTCATTGACTTGCAGTCTCGCCGTGGCGAGGAAGAGATCCACCGCCTCTCTTCTGAAGTTCGCTTTGGCAAGCCAGCACACAGCCAGCCCACCACCCCGCCCGAGTACAGCGACAACGGTTTCCCCAACGCCTTCTCCCGACCGAACCGCTTCAGTATGTCGAGCATCCAGCCCGCCGCTACCAAGATTACGCCTCGTGGCAGCCGCGCGAACTCGCAAGTCACTTCACCGCCATCATCATCATTCTTCAACAACAACGGACTACCTTCTCAGTCAGTGCCGGGAACTCGCCGCAACTCAGATGAAGAACATGACGATTTTGATAACGATGACTTTACGCCGCTGAGCCCAGCCTCACGAAGGTATGTTCATCTTATCTCTCACCTTGCAATTCGTGGTCGGCGGTGTGAGGAGTCACACAAGCCCCACACCCACGTTCCCACATTCCAAGGTCAAGTAGTACGTGCAATATTCATAAACTGACCACAAGCTTGTATAGGAACAACCGCATGTCGATGCCTGTGACTGGTCTCGATCTTCGTGGCCGCGACAATCTCCCAGACTTGGCATCTGTCTTGGGCCACATCGACACAACTGGCTATTTGTTTGGCGAGGAGGACAAGGAACACAACCCGGCTGCTTCTTCAGATCACAAGGCTTATCTCCAGATGAGCAACACGAACGACAAGTTCCCCATTCTTGTTCGTCGTGGCGATGCAGGTAACGGTACGAGCTTCTCTGCCTCTTCCGCCGCGCTTGATTTAGCCCTTTCCCAATCTCCTGGCCCGGAGCCCCAGTCTGGTTGGCCGACCTACCGCACTCACCGTCAGGCCCAACAGTCGCTTCCTGCTAACACATTCCGCAAAGGCTCGCAGTCCCAGGCTGAGGAGTATGACAACGGCACCGGTAATGGCCAAACCACACCCAAGAACAATCGCCAGTCGGTTGAATTCAACTTCACCAGCCCTCTCAGGTCCGACAACCAGCGGGGCAGTTTCGCCAGCCCCTCAAACGGCATGCCTAAGCTCACACAGTCATTCTCTGCAAGCAATGTCCCTACAATGAAGAATGGAAACGGAGCAAACGGAAACGGCGCGAATGGCGTCAATGCTCATGCAAAACAGCACTTCAACCAGCACAACGCCAACCTCGGTCGCATTCCTCCTCATGCCGTTAATCACCGCCACAGCCGTGAGCTCTCGACTGGCTTTAAGGAGCAGGAATACCGCCCCGTGTCCTCTGGCCTGCATGCAAGTGCCGCGCCCTTTGGTCCTGCTATCACATCCACAGCGCCGGTTACCAGCGCAGGCACTGCTCCTGTCAATAGCACAGTGGGTTCTCCGTCTGCACCTCAGTACTCCTCCGCGAATGCTGGCAACCCACCCTACTATGGATACGGCGTGAATGTGCTTAACAACGCTATGAACGGCATGTCTCTCGGCCCCCAGTTTGGTGGCCCCCCATATGGACCTAACGCGATGTACTCTGCTGGTGGTGGACAGTACTACAACCCTTACGCTACATACGGGCCCAATGGTCGCGTCCAGGACAGCCAGGCTCGTGTTATCCAGAGCCGTCGCATGCAGAACGACGCCAACCGTTTCATGAATTACGATTTGAAGACCATGCCTCGTCACGAGATCTACAGCCTGTGCAAGGATCAACATGGCTGCCGCTTCCTGCAGAAGAAGCTGGAGGAGCGCAACGAAGAGTTCTTGCAGATCATCTTCGATGAGACTGCCCCTCACGTTGTTGAGCTTATGACTGATCCTTTTGGCAATTATCTCTGCCAGAAGCTCCTGGAATTCGCAAACCACGAGCAGCGCACCACTCTTGTTCGAAACGCAGCCCCCGCTATGGTGTCCATCGCGCTCAATCAACACGGTACTCGTGCGCTGCAGAAGATGATTGAGTTTATTTCCACCGAGGAGCAGACCCAGATCATCATCCAGGCCTTGTCTGGTCAAGTCGTTGACCTGATCCAGGACTTGAACGGCAACCATGTCATCCAGAAGTGCCTCAACCACCTCAAGTCCAATGAGGCCCAGTTCATCTTCGATGCTGTAGGCGAGCACTGCATCACTGTCGGAACCCACCGCCATGGCTGCTGCGTCCTTCAGCGCTGCCTTGACCACGCCTCTGGCTTCCAGAAGGTGGATCTTGTCCGCCAAATTACTGCACACAGCTTCCATCTTGTACAAGACCCCTTCGGCAACTACGTTGTTCAGTATATTCTCGACTTCAACGACCCCAACTTCACGACCCCACTGTGCCTTGGCTTCAAGAGCAAGATCTGCGAGCTGTCTATGCAGAAGTTCAGCTCCAACGTTATCGAGAAGTGCATCCGATGTGCGGAGATGTCGACCAAGGCTGCTATGATCGAGGAGCTCCTCGACGTGGAACAGCTTGAGAGGCTGATGCGCGACTCGTACGGCAACTACGTCATCCAGACTGCTCTTGAGTTTGCTCCTCCAGAGCTGTGCATGCTTCTTATCGAGGCCATGCGCCCCATCCTACCTCAGATTCGACAGACTCCATATGGCCGACGCATTCAGTCTAAGGTCCAGGAGCGCGAGGGCCGCCTTGGTTCGTTCGCTGGTCGCGCTCCATCCGGTCACGTCTCCCCCAGCACGGTCTCCGGAGCCCAGACTTCTGAGGCGGGCTCGTCGTTCCAGACACCTATGTATACCGCATCTGCTAACTATGGCACCAACATCGCTTCACCACAACCGCACCGTCAGCCGCACCGCCTCAGCAACCCCCCTATGCCCCACCACTTCAACAACTCTGTACACAACACTGCCTATCAGCAGTACGCCCAGCCCGCTGGCGCAAGCAACTTCTTCTGAGTGAGAGTCACTCACGACGTTACGACTGACGACTTATGGTTGCTCGATATGTCCCTTCACGCCTCATCGCTACATGCATCCTTAGGATCTGGACCAAAAATCTTGTAAGAAGTTGGGGCGGGCATACCATGTTCGAGCAGCGATTTCTTTCTATTTTCCGGACTTGGGTATCGGCCCGCATAAAGCAATTGCTCTAGCCTCGCCTACGACGCTTGCGCTTGACAGATTGCTTTGTATAGTACGGCAACAACAGCAGCATCTGCGGAGCTTGGGTTGCGATGCATCATCTGGCGTAGCTCGGGCCTTGCCTTACTTCTTGCGATCTTGTACAATCCTTGCTCATTTTCCTCTTTACCCTCTGCACTTGGCTTCGAACCGATTGTATTCTGGCGCCTGCATTGCGCACAGAACTCTCATCATATCATGAGAGACCAGTCGCAAAATGGGCGGCGACCTTTTTTTCGACGGCGACATTCAGGACGAGGTCCTAATGAATATGTCATACCGACAGTAGATAGCAGTGCTGCCAGGCACAAAAATGAAAGCATCGAACTCTTAATCAAGGCGTAGTGACATGACTTGATGATGAAGCCGGACGAATTGACGCGATCAGAACAAATGCAAAGCTAATCATGATATCTACGCTGCTAACTGTTCGTGTTCAGTATTGACTTTTCCATTGTTGAATCCTTCAAAAGTGTCGAACGTCTCAAAGGAGCTAATACGGTGCAGTACGGACTCAGCTCAGCTCCTTCGCATTTGCCTCGACACTGTCCTCCAACCTCGTATACCCATGCCCATACGCCTCTCTCAACAACCCCTCCACCTCTCCCTTCATCCTATTCTCAATCCTATCCTCGCCCTCAACCTCAAAATCCTCAAACTTCCTCTCGGGATACAGCCCCCTCAAAATCCCGATAATCGCATCAATAGGCGCCGGCGCCACCATGCCTAACAACCTCCTCCCCTTCAAACCAGGATGCGCAAGCGCAATAACATGTAACTTCGCATCGTCCCGCACATCAATGAAATGCTCCGGCTGCCGCTTCAGCGCCCCGTACTCCCCGTCCCAGATGTTTTTCACCCAGCCCGCGGTCGTAGGATATCCTTGATACTTTGGCTGGAGGACCGGGCCTAGGTTTCCGTTTGGATTAACGCAACAAATTTCTATCGGGGACTTGGACTCGGTCATCCACTTCTGCATCGCGCGCTCGACTTCGACTTTGGACGCTGCGTATACGGTTGCGCCGCCGGCGTCTTTCCCCTTTTCTCTTACGGCGCGCACAGCATCCTCATTGAACGTATCCTCGTCCACAGAGAAGGAAACGTTGGGTTTCGGCTGGGTGACAGCGAAGGAAGAGCTAGTATACACGAACCTCTTAATCCCCGCCGCGGCGGCGGTTTTCAGCGCGCTGAGCGCCATACCTACAGCGAGGGGAATCGCGGTGGCCGGGTCGCCAGAGCCGTGCATTTCGTGCGCGACGTGGATGAAGCCTTGTGCACCTACAATCCATTAATAAACAGTAGCATAACCAAACATGGTACGCAAACGCGATAGTTGATGTACAACACCTTGCCAGCACCTAATGGCCATTCAATAATCCTGAAGAATTCAATTAAGAAAGCACATAAGAGACAAAGGACAAATAAACCGCGTAGCCATCTCAGAAGCTATAACTTCCAAGAAGTCCGCACCAATCAACCTTGGAGGGCTTCAGAATCTTGCATTACGCCAAGTGGCCACCCGGAGCTGGTAAGGTGCTGTAAACGAGAAAAGAGAAATAGCGGGATCTAAGTAAACCCAACCCACCTTTAACAACCTCCACAAACGCATCATCCTTGGTCAGATCAGGCACCTCAACGAGCTCAAACTTTCCCTCGCCGTGTCGAGCAGCGAAGAAGTCAGCAATCCACTTGTTCTTGACAACGTCGCGCGAAGTGCCCCGGACTCTGTAGCCCGCGGAGAGGACCTGGTCCGCGACGTGGGAGCCGATGAAGCCACTGCAGCCTGTGATCACGATGGTGCTGCCGTAGGGGACGGCGGGGTCGGGGATCCCGGGGATGGGCATGGCGGCGGGTGTGGTGAGTGTGGAGTTGGGTACGGGGATGAGAGGTTTTGGCTAGGTAGGTATTTGGGGCTGTTTCTATGAGCAATTGGTATTCACGAAGGATGAGAGGTGCACCCTGCCAATTGAGATGACGTAACAAACGATGGATGTGCATAATCCCACCGGGTAACCGAATGCGGGCACTCCGGTGGGTTATAGAGGTGCGGGAAAATTATCTGTACATATAAAGACGAAAGTGTCAACATAGGGTTCAGACTTCGCGGTGTTGTAATTGAGTTGCTTTGGATACTCGAGTGGGAGTCTGAATGACCTTGAGTAAATATCAGACTTCTGCATTCATTTCCTGCAACCCTACTTCTCGCCGACACCACGAAATGATACGAGAGTATTCACCGCCCTTAGAGCTCAGGATGGAGGACGTCTCGTTGACCAAATGTTTTCCTGAAAACGTGGCCCACCATTGATTATCCGCCATCGTCATCAGGGCGCCCCAGACCATGAAGACGGCCATGGCAACACTGTCTTGTAGCTTCAACCTCTCGATGAATTCCAGCCCCGCCAGAGCAATCCATGGAAACACTGCAGTAGCATCCAGGATCTTTCGCTCGAGCTCTGAGATGGCATGATCAAACACAGGCGTTGTGGCTGGATCTGACTTCTCCGCATTGAGGCGGCGTAGATCTTCTATGATGGGCGACACTGTTGCGTGAGGCAGACTGGGCCACGCAACGTTGAACATGCCGCTGAGCGGGCCTTGCTGCACCTTGCGCTGCGAAGTTGCGATCACGAGTCCGAGTCCGCGCAGGATATCAGCGAGCGGGAGGATGGCTTCGGCGTTGAAGTTGAACGTCTTCCTGTCCCCCACGGGGAGGAATGGAGATACCATGACGCACACCATGATGAGCACGGAGGATGCAAAGACCGGATCGCATTCTTCGGGAGAAAGTGAACTCAGCGCAGTGCGTAACGCGGCGATGGCACGGGTTTGGTAGCTCATGCCTGTGCTTGTGAAGTCGCGGGATGTAGCAGGGTCGTCTGTCTCGCAGGCGATGTGGAACGCGGCGAGCGCGAGGAGAGCCTCCATGAGATGGGGGTTCCTGAGGGCTTCTTTGACGAGGTAGTCTTGGAATAGGTCGACCAGGTCCGGAGTGAAGTTCCTCGACGTCTTCAGGCACCAGTGGTGCAGCAGCTCCAGCTCGCGAATCCGGTCGTGACCCCACACACTCCCTTCAGTGATGTTTTGCGGAGCATTGGGGACGGCTGGAGAGTCGCAATGCGTACCTGCATCTGACGGGGAAGGAGAGCCAATGGACGGCGTGCCGCGCGTTGCAGATGTGATGGGTGTGGACTTTGTGGGAAATCTGAGGTAGACACAGGTTTCTCCGCGCTGGATGCAGGAGGTGCACTCTGGGGCTTTCTCGTCACACTTTACTCGTCTCTTTCTGCATTGGCTACACCCAAGGCGTGACTTTGTGTGTGTTCGCCTGATGGGCATCGGTGGGTCCCGCTCGTCACTGCAACCCTTGCGTATATTGCGGCATGTGCTGGAACGTTGGGGGCAGTCTGCGTATTGATTGGATTTGAGGCTGGATCAGATTACCTTTGATGCTTCGCGCCGGAATGGCGAAGGGACGGAAAGGTCAGCGGAACGCCAAGCATGGAATTATACTTGAGGCCGTTGGATCTTGTCCGTTCAATCAATGTAGTCGTCACATCACAAACGAATGCATGTGCAATGTTTGTGATTTCGGACGCTTGAAGAGATTCGATTAGCATGTCTTTCCTATATTTGTGGCATGTATATTCTACGGCAGCTGTTCATAGCGGTAGTTTGACGTAACCACTGCTATTTGAAGGTGGCGCTCTCACTAAACGCGATGCGGCCTTTGTGATTGGCCGAGTGACGTGCACCTCCCGAGGCATGCTCCTTCCGTCCTGGGCCGACCTAATATCGACCAGAGCACCCACCTTCCTGATACCATTTACACCCACGACATAGCACCACCGTTAACAAACCAACCTCTAAATCCCCACTCGCCCACTTTTCCACACAACCGCAACCCGATCCGCTCCGCCCGAACGACATGCGCTTCGCTACTCTCTCCGTCTTGACCGCCCTGTTCGCTGCTACCACCATGGCCGCCGCTCCCATGAGATCGGTCATTATTAGCTTCCCCAACGATACTCCAGACCACATCGTAGAGGAGGCCAAGGAGGGCATCCGCAAGGCCAAGGGCGTCATCACACACGAGTACAGTGAGTGCGGGCTGCTTCAAGTTGCGCTGAGGGTAGTGACTGACGTGTGACTTAGACATTATCAAGGGCTTCGCTGCGAAGGCACCTTCGTCTGCGGTTGAGTTTGTGCACACAATGGGCGAGCAGTACAAGGTCGAGGTCGAGGAGGACGGCGTTATGCACACCCAGGATGAAGCGTAAACGGTGTCTTTTACCGTGCGTTGTACACACTTCTTTCAGCTTCATGGCTATATGGGACACGACGGCTGCTTTTGATGCTTCCAGTCGGCGTTGGAGTTTGGTATAGGACTCATGCTTTTGATACCTCGTAGCAATCTGATCGCATTTCTACCTACGTACACTGCCATACGCTGCTGTCAGCTCCGCATAGTGCACACTTGCTGCTGCGTCGATTGAGTCGCATAGAGATCTGGCCGGTGAAGACACTAACAGCGTGGGCGACATCAGTAGGTTGGTGTAGCGCACTTAGCTCGCTACTTTGGCTTGGGTACCTAGGTACTTCGTATGAATGCATACGAGTGACGGCAGCGCCTCCCTGCTGTGGACCCTGCAGCGGCAGGGGGCATGGTTACACCCCCACCAGATCTGGAAACGTCCAACCTCGATATTCGCAGCGCCGTCAAGGCTGCACTCGATCTGAGCACAATCGCATCCTTACGCAATCTATTTGAGGAACTACAGCTGGCCACCAAGCCTTTTCCTTCGCTCCACCCAGCCTGTGCGGCATCGACGTAAACCTCCGCGGCGGAAGACGATCTGTTTAGCGTAACCGCCGACGCCCACCGCTCATCCACCACCAAACGCGTCAACATACCAGCAATGGCTGCTCTTGCTTGATTGGCCCACCGACCCATGATGCATAACTTCTGCCTCGCTTCTCTGGAACTTCATAGCAGCATACAAACGCAGATTTGAGGGCAGCAACCGCCCCTGACACGCCATGGACGACTTCAAGCCAGAGCTGCTTCGAGCTCTGCTCGACTGGGTACGTCGTGCGCCGTCCGGCTGGGATACCATCTTAGACTGACTTGTGCCTGCCAGGTGAATACCTTTGATTTGCCCAGTCGAGTCAACACATGGAACCAGCTGGAGGACGGCCAGGTGCTGTGGCAGATCCTCAACGACATCGACAACGAGCACTTCTACGAGTCCCTGCCCATCTTCGAGGAAGGCAACGACCGCCGTCAGAGCAACAACTGGATACCGAGATGGCAGAACCTGAAGCACATCGAGCGCGCCGTATCGACGTATATCCGAGAGGAGTGCGAGCAGCTCCCGGTTCTTACCAAGCGCATGATACCTGATCTGAAGACGGGAGCAAGGGAGGGCTCGACCATGCTCACGGCCAAGCTGACCATGGCAGTCCTGCTTGCAGCCTGCTTCTCGCCAAAGAGCAATCAGCGCATGCTGCAGGTCATGGCCCAACTGGGTACAAAGACCGCCGAGACAATCGCTGCGGCAATTCAGGAGATGCAGGCTCTGGATACCAGAATGTCAGACCTGGGTGTGGATTCTGAGCTGACGGTGGAACCCAATTTGTCTGGCTTCAGAACGCCCACGCGGGCTCCGTCCGGCGCAACTACAACCTTGGGCCGGGATACTGAGCTGGAACAGGAGGCTCAGCTGGTTGAGGCAAACAAAGACAGGCATGCTTTGAGGCAACACGTGGGGAGGCTCCAGAAGGAATTGGAGACGACTCGCAATAGGTGTTCGCAGCTTGAGGAGGACCTCGCCGAAGCTACAGTGCACTTGGACAACCGCGCAGCGCATTCTGGACACTCGGACGATGTTGAGCAGCTGCGAAACGACTTGACGCGCGACCGTCAGTACATCGACCAGCTCGAAACAGACCTGGCTCACGCTAGAGATATCCTGGAGAGCCAGAACAGACGCCTGGAACGTTACCAGGGCGAAGAAGGGTCGAAGCAGGAGTTGCGTGATCAGTTGCAGGTGCTGAAGGCAGAGCGCGATGAACTGAGCCAGAGAGCGAAGGCCAACGAAAACCTCAAGAAGAAGATCGAGACGCTGAGTAAGGAGACAAAGAATCTGGAACAGCTGCGCGAGGACTATCAGCAAGCACGTGAGCGATTACAGCAACTGGAAGCCATAGAGGAGCGGTGCGAGGCGTTGGAGAAGGTGAACAAAGAGAACAGCTCAACGCTTGTCAACTGCGAGCAGGCCATTTTCGAAGAGAAGGGCAAACGAACGAGAATCGAGCACGAGAACCTTTTGCTCATGAAGCAACTTGAGCAAACACGAGAACTACAATACAAGGCTGAGGATGCCAAGAATGATTTGGAGGACAAGATCCGAGAGCTGGAATCATCAAGCCACGCTGATCGGGGTGGCAGTCTTGAAGAGGAGCTTGAGCAGGACGAGGCAGTCCCAGAAGCTGAAACAACCCCACGTGTGACTGCTGATACAATAGCACTGCAGCAGAAGGTCGATATCCTCACAGCACGACTGAAGAGCCTCGAGGCGGAAACACTTAAGCAAATGACCGAGAATTTGGGCCTGCGCTCTGACATGATGACGGATAAGGACGAGGAGAGTCAGAAACCATTCTTCGAGCAAAATGAGAAGCTGCAACTAGCTGAACAAGAGCTGGAGGAGCTTCATCGGAGGCTGCGAGAAAAGGACCTGCAAATGGCTGAACTCCGGAACGAGCTCAACAAGAGATCAGACGCCGACGACGAAGCGAAGGCACAGATTGTTTCAGCTGAACACGAGCGCATGCTGGCGTTGCAGCAACGCACAAACCAGAAATTGCGGGATCTGGAGCTTGCAAACGAAGAAAAGACTAGCCTCCTACGGGCAGCTCTGCTTGACCGCGAAAACCTTTCCCCCGAACTCCTCGAATTGAAGAAGGAAGAGACTCTCCAACAGATCCGCAGCCAGATACAGTACATCGTCAACGCGCCTGCAGAGACTCAATCGGATATCTTGGATAAGACATCTTCAGAAATTGCGCATACGGTGCTCTCGTCAGAAGCAGCGCTCGAAAAAGTGAAGAAAGTAAGCATCAGTCAACACTCCCACACCAAACCACCCTCCTCCGCGTTTGACGTAGCGGTATCGACGATGAAGACCCGGCAACGCCTCGATCCGTCGTTCTCTGCCGCTACGCTCATTTCGAAGACCCCAGCAGATAAGGGCTACACGGGGAAGAACAAGTCGCTATCTGAGGTATCTACTTCAACGACTGGCACAGGGCAGACAACCTGGAGCAGGGTCACGCAAACTGTGTCGCCGAAGATAAGGCCCGGCGCTGTCAGAGCCAGCACCGAGTTCTATTCCTCGCTCGATTCAGAGAATGTGGCAAGTTTGTCCCTCGCCTGGCGGCGAAGAAGTATCATCGATTCCGGCATTGTTTCTCTTTCATCCATTGGCGCGCAAACGCAGGAGAGCCACCTGCTAATGATCGCTACAGGATCTCCAAGAGCAGAAGGACGCAAACAATACTTTGCGGGAACAGCTGGCATCCGCGAAGAAAGAGACGGCAAAGAAGAGCTCGGTACGTGGTATCTTTCCTCACACACTCACTCTCGACTGACAAGCCGTAGGATGAACTCCAGCAGGAGGTTGAGAATCTACGCCGCGAAAACAAACTCATCACTTCCGCGTGGTACGACATGACCATGCGCCTCCAGAGCAACACCGTCGTCCTGCAGAGGAGGAGCGAGGCGCCTAAGAGTTGGCTGGGCAAGCAGCGCCTCGCCGTCGGCGGATCAAGCAGCCTGGTAAGACGCTGAGCCCCCAACCCCCATGTGAGCAATGCTGACGCAAGGCAACAGGGTCGACGGTAGCACCCTCTCGACCCGGCACGGTCCATGTACCCGTTCTCGCTGTTCGTGGCGCGCACACTGTTCAGTGACGGGGTGATGCCCGAGGGCCTGTGATGGTGCGCTCCCAGAGAGAGACGAATGTTTTACTTTGTTATTATACCCTGTCGGCATTTACGTGTAGCGGGGCGCTGTATATTTAAGAGGGAGGAAAGACCGGGCGGGTGGTTGTTTCATTGCGTCTTGGGGTCGTCTCGTCTACATAGACTGCTTGCATCTGCATTTGCATTCAACGACAGCCTTGCACTGGCATTCTGCTTGCTCCGTCTGATCTTGTCTGAGCGCCGTCTAAACCCCGCTCCGCCTTCATACGAAAGTGATCTGGCTCTCAGACTCCCAAGCGAAGGCGATCTCGTTCTCAGGCTCGCTGCACCACTCATGATCCAACCGGTACAATTCCTCAAATCTATACCACCTCACCCGATCGATGATCCCGGCGTCCTCCATCAGTGCAAAGAAATCCGGCCACATCTGCGGCTGCCACAGCACGCGCCGCACAATCTCCTCATCCATCTCGCGCGTATCGAGACCAGCAATTGCGCGTCCCTGTCGGTAAGCGAGTAGCGTCATGTGCGGCAGCATGCGCAGCGTCCTTGAGATATCGCTGGGTATGCTCAAATTACCGAACTAAGGCGATGTCCGCCACCCGAGCCCCGTTTCGTCTTCGATATCCGTGTGGTCGGGGTTGTAGTCTGTGACCCGCGGATTGTGGTCGTCGTCGTCTTCTTCGCTGTGATTATCGTCTTCTTCGTTGGGCGGCCATTCGTCGTGGAATGCGTGGTCCAGGCGCTCTCTAAGACGCTGCTGCATCTCGAACCAGAATGGGTGGGTTGCGGGGTCGATGGTTGGGGATAGGGTGGTGATGGTGCGGGGAGGGTGGCGGGAAGGGGAGTGCGAGGGTGGAGAGGGGAGCTGTGCGATGGGGTGGGAGATTGATGGGGCTCTGGGCGGGGATGCGGCGTGAGGGGTGGGTTCAGATGCGGTGTCGACAGGCGCGGTGTCGACTGTTGTGTTCCCGTTTGCTGCGTTTTGATCGTTCGGGGTTTGAGCTTCGGTGTCCTCGTTGTTTGCGGTCCCATCCAGTGGGGGATGCTCTGCCTCAGGCGCTGTGTCTACTGGTGACGAGTCCTCATTTGGTCTTTCTGAGGGTGGTGGGGATCTCGTTTCGAAACCTTCAGACGTAGTGGTTTTCCACGATGAACTCCCAGACGATGCATCTTCAGACGGTGGTTCTTCAGATGGTGGCTCTCTAGACGATTGCTCTCCAGACGACGAGCCCTCAGATGAAAAATCATTAGAAGACGCATCATCATTTGGGGGATCTTCAGACTCCGCGTCTCGTGCTGGCTCGGTCGAAGTAGATGGTACGAAAGAGAGTGGCGCCAACTCAAACCCCATATTGAAAGCCGTGTCGCACTCTTCTCCAAGCTGGACCGCGCTTTCGCCAAAGCCATCCTAGGAATTTGAAGGCTCTTCAATCTGCTGAGTCGATGACGGAGTCGGCGTTCCAGTGATGCAGAAGGCATCAGCGATGGGAGTGCCTATGGGAGTGTCGATGGGCGTGCGTGAGCTGACTGCCCTTCCGGGGGCTGGGCTGGATGAGCGTCTCGATGGCATTATCGTGGCTGATTTATTTGAAAGTGATGTAGACGAGAGTTTAATGATGTTCAAACGAAAGACTTAGCAATGCGTTGGTAAGTGTGGGATAATAACGTCAACAAGTGAAGTGGGAGAACAAAATTAAGTACGGGGCCACATTGATAGATTCCTATCCGCAGCTTCCTCGGATCTTGGAACCGCCACGTGGACTGTGGCGAGTAGCAGGAAGCTGCTCAACATGGTAGGTCACCTCTGCTCTTATGGGCCTGAAAGCAGACAGCAACCATACCACGACGCAAGTACGACGAGCTCGACCAAAGACGTGTCTGTATTTTGTGTTTTTGACTCAAATTGACGAGTGGCTTAGCAAAGCGCAGCGGATGATTTAAAGATGCAATGCCTTCGGTATCGGATCCTATACAATAAGCAAGTAATTACTTGTTGCTAGCAGTGCAGTGCGGCGAGGTGAGCTGTATGCTCAGATTCTTGCCTCTGGGTCCGGTATTGGCAGCAGGTAGAGCTTTCCTTTCTTTGGCTCCGCTATCAGTGTGGTTAAAGCGGACGATGTACTACTTCCAGCGTCACTCTGCAGCTTCAGCGAGCGCGCTGTCAGCTACACTGATACCCTATGATATGTTGCAGTTCTCTGTTCCAAATCTGAGCCTGTCATCGTGTAATGAAATGATCAACTGTGGGGAAGCAGAGCAGTCTTTCACTTCGATATGACGACCGGAGGATGGTGAATGACGAGCAGATCATATAAGAACAGTAGGCAGGGTGACACATTCGGTTTGCCCACACACATTCTGTTTGCCCACACACAACACTTGCTAACATGGGCCTTAGATTCTCTACCCCATCCAGACCCGCCTTCGGTAGCGTCGAGGAAGCCCTTCGTGAGGCTTTCTTGCCTAAAATCGCCCCTGGGGACTGCGCCATTTGCCAAGAGCCATTCGGTATCGACGAGACGGGCGCAGTCCACGTACCCATTCAGAACATCCAGCCAGGCCACTGCAGTCATGTATTCGGACTGCGCTGCCTCCGTGCTTGATTCCAAGAGCTTGCTCATAACAAAGTGGTGACTGTCACTTGCCCGCTCTGTCGCGACGCGTGGTTTGACTTCCTCTACGTGAGTGGCTTCCGAAGCTCTCACCGAACAAGGCAGCAACTCCCTAGCAGAGCCTTACAAGACTCGCTGGATAGACTCTCCCTCATCATAGTTCTCTTGTGGATAGACACACTCATCGTCTTCATCGTCTTGTGTTTGCTCGTACGGATATGGGCCACTTCTCCAAACATTAACCAGCGTTCTCTGCGTCCGCGATAGAGAGACCGCCCATATCTTTGTGGAACTCCTCTACAACGAGTTACTCAACTGCGACAATAGCGCGCATGATGGCGAGATCAGGAGCTGTGTGGAGAGAGCCATCCTGGCTGCCACAAAGGTAAGATGACATACGGGCTTTACAGGCACCCCGCTAATAACATACAAAGGGCTACTTTGCAAGCGATAAGGACTGCAGACATTCACCCATGCAAACGTACAGAGTAGATTCGCTCTGGTCCGCGAGCGTCTCGGCTTGCTTGCCACATTTTATTTGTTTGACTGCTGGGAATGACACTTGTTGCTGGCTCGAATCGAAGGAATGAAGGAATGTTGCGTCAGGACAAATCACAGCACCAGTTTCACTTGCTAGTTGCACCCTGTCAATCATGCTAGACGTCAGAACAAGGCTACTTGGCCAGTAGGAAAGAATTCAGGTTCACGCCGGAAGCGAGAACCGTGCGCACTGTCAAAAGTTCCTTGCGAGCCAAGAAGATAATTCTTTACACAATCCTGTAATCTACAGTAGTGTGTGACCTGTGACCGCCTACTGACAGTCGCTTGACCATATATTGCACTCTGACCTTGCTCAAACGATTTTCCCTCTTCGTTTTGATACTTGCTGGATGCGGCACTATGAAGGTGCTTCTAGACGTTGAGATGCTGAACTCCCACACAGCTCTACAAGTTCTTGTGAGAACCCAAAGCTGATCAGCAGCTCGCCTTGGATGTTGTGCTCATGAATAAGGTACGCCACTACATTGCGATAGTCCCCCAGTCTATTGGGCCTGAAATATGCAAGTCCTGGAGCGTCTATTGCTCGTGGTCGTGTGAAGGACAGCAGTGCGTGAGGATCCGCACTGTGCTCCTCGATAAAGAACTTGATGATAGGTAGGGTATCGTGAGGGCCGAACACTGCTGCGACGAAAGCATTACTGAAACACCCATATTCGAGATATAAGTCGATCCTGGCACCCATGGCAGTAAGAAGGCATACACACTCCATGCGTCCCGTGTTTGCAGCGATGGCCAGGGCACTCCCGATGATTCCAAACTCGAGACGGGCGTTGACATCGGCGCCATTTTCCAACAGAAGACGTACACATTCCAGATCTCCCTTCCATACAGCCCTAGCCAGAGGGCTCCCAAAGTTCCCACATTTGAGTTTGACATTGACATCGGCGCCGTTTTCCAATAGAGCACGTACATATTCCAGATCGCCCACAGTTATAGCGGTAGCCAAAGGGCTTTTCCAATTTCCATGATCAGGATTGTCGTTCACATTGGCGCCATTTTCCACGAGCAAGCGAAAGCATGCCCAGTTTCTTCGATATATGGCGACAGACAACGCATTATCAGAAATATGCTTGAGTTCTTTTGCCTGTGGGTGATTTGCTCCTAGACGGCTCACTAGCAACCTCAGAATTTCGATCTTGTCGTGATATGCAGCGCTACAAAGTGCAGAGCCGCCGTAAGAGCATTTCGGACCGCATTTCATGCTTGGATCTGCTCGAAACTCTAGTAGGAGCTGTACGTATTCGATGCCCTGTTGAACAGCTAGGCAAAGGTAGGTGTCTAACCTGCGACCCCCAATGATACGATTAGAATCTACGCCGTTCTCCAGCAGCATTCTTACGATGTCGATTCTCTTGTTATGAATTGAGGTTTCCATAACGTTCGATGCTGTACGCTTGTCTTCGTTGTTTGTGTCGCATTCACGGCTTATGAGTTCTTTGCAGAGTCCGGTATGGCCGCTACTGCTAGCAATATGTAGCAGGTTTTGATGGTGCTTATTCACTAGCGAGGAAACATCGATCCCGTTATCCCACCAACCATGCAATACTTCATGGAATCCAAATGCAACAATTCCAAAGACATTGTTTTCCACAGGTTCTAGATGTTCGTGAATGCAGTCAGGACTCAAAAGAGCGGCGAACACTCGATACTCTGGGGAGGAGTTCCCAGGGCCTGGCTCGCTGAGAAATTCTTTGAGAGTACGACTTACACATGTGTCCTTTACCTCTTCGCCCGAAAGTTCTTTGACATGTTGAGTCCAGTTCAGCCGTACATATCTTTGAAAAGGATGACGCGAATCTAGGGCATCATCTAGATCATCGTTCTCCGTTTTCCCTCGATCCGAATAGCGCAAAGACCATTTGGACAGGTTATATGAGCAGCACTCTTTTAGGGAATTGATCATGAGGGCTGTTAGTTGTCGTCGTGCCGCCCTCAGCCAATCCTCGTTTCTGGTAAGGAAGTATTCCAAGACTGATGCATGTGGAAACTTCCACACCCCCAGCTTGGCGTCCCGGACGACTAAGTGGCGACATACAGACTCTAGCGTCTGCTCTGTCAGACCATTTAACTTATTGCTGCTCTTTCCCCTTTCCACTCTCATAGCTGTAAGCAACGTGCAGCTATCCATCGCTTCGTGGGCATACGTGACCCATCTAACTGTTTGACGTAGTATCTGGAGCTCTGAGCCTTGGGCGTCGTATTCGTCCATTATCTCGTCATATGCATCAGTGAGCGTTCTTGGGAGTTGACGGAGTCTTCTCTCAATGTCTGCCTCAACCTCAAGCTGTTTGAGCTGTTCCCATTGCAGATAGGTCCAACGAAACCTAGAACCAGATTATCAGCTAAGAACTCGTTGTCTGGAGTGCATTACACTTACATGCCATTACTCCGTCTAATAAGAGTCTCTTTCACGAGGTCTTGAGTCTTGGAGGCGATCTCACTCCAGTTCTCGGAGTTCTTCCTCATCTCTTCGATCACAAACTTCTCAATGTCACCACTGTTGTCGGAAGTACTGACCGAGATCAGTTCTCGTCGGCCCTGAAATGAGTTCAGGTATTTCTCAATATCGGCCTCAGGACGACTAGCGATGAAGATCTTCAAAACGCGTTTGCTGTTAGAGACGAGGCGTTCGAGAGTCTTCATGAATTCCCTCCTCGTATCTTTATCGCACTCATCCAGTGCATCAAGTACCAAAGTTGTTCGGGGATAGTCGTTAATGATCTCCTGCAGGACTGCCTCGCATGTACTGAGGTCAATAGCCCGCTGGATCTGGTCTTTATTTTGAAAAAGTGCGTACGAGGCTTTGTGGGCTCTTTCCGGACAGCTGGAAACTTCACTAAGCTGCCGAACATAGCTTCGAAATATTTCGTGAACAGTTCGCCTACTTTGGTCGGAGCTGCTGCAGTAGAAAAAGGCAAAACCTTCATCGTGCTTCGTGGTGGCACCATGCTTGTCATGGCCCAGGAAACGATCGATGACTTTTGAAGAAAGGTATGTCTTTCCTGTTCCCACTGTCAGGTAGAGACGGTTAGTTGTAGACGGGAACCCTTTGTATAATTACTTACTATCCCCTTTCAGCCAGATTACCGACGAGTAAGCTGAGTTCTCCCAGTCGAGAAATTGTTTATGTCTGGTCAACCATTCACATGTACCTTCCGTCCTCTTCTCACGTTTTCCGGCATGGTCTTCACCAACCAGAATATTGCTGATATAATTCAAAGCCTCCGCTTTCTCCTTCTTGTTCAAACTTTGAAGCACGTTCGCAACATTTTTGTCGACCCGTCTCACAGGGGCGTCCAAACTTTGGAGCAGCTTGCGATGCTCGTCGTCCGCTTTCACCTCACAATTTTTGGCCACTGAATCCAAGACCCGCTCAAGATCTTGGAATTTCGAGACGTGTGCTTCACCATAGCCTGGATCAACAAGAGCTCGAAGAAATCGACGTCCATTACTGGTCCGCAGCTCCTTGTTTATGAAAGCGAGAAATTCTAGGCACAATTTGTACGCTTCAATGAGTTCTTTCCTGAGATCTTCTTGAGCTGTGCATCTTGGAGATGGAGTGAGATACACTTCCTCATACACTATGCCGCGTTTGAAAACTCGAAGTACCATCTCGGTGCAGCCCATGATGGCGACAAGATCATGGCGCTCAGATACGTTAGTCTGGAGACATAATTAGTCTGCCTATTCATGCCGATAAAGTAGTGTCACTAACCTTCAATAGCACTTTGACACCTGACCAGATGGCAGAGGAAGGCGCGGGTGCGAAACTGATCGCGATGTCTCCAATCATGGTGATCACACCAACTACTCTCTCCGCATAATCTCTCCACAGAATCTCGTGATCGCCGATCTTCAGCTTTGGTGCTGCTGTGATGTGTTCTTCCTCTCTGCTTTGTACTATCTTTGCCAGCTCTGGCAGGAGCTTGTCGGCGGTGTCTGTGACTTTATTTAGGCCATCTATCCACTTGCGCGTGCCTTCGTCCGCCTTCCCGTAAGCTTCCTGCCATAAGCTTTGTGGAGCTACGGAGTGGCTCACTGCAGCTTTGTCTGGATCTGCTGCAGGTTGTAGGGGATCGAGTTGGGTTTCGGTGCTTGTCGATTCGCGCCGTGTATCTGGAAGGGCAGTCTGGGTTATGACAGGTCCGTTACCCGTATCTGAAGCAAGACTGGAACGCTTCTCTACTTTCTCTGTAATAGCTGTTGAGGTGGTCGTAGCTCCAAAACGTCCTGGAGCCTCTTGCTGGCTTTTGGCGGCTTTCTTTCGACGAAAGCTCAGCAAGGACATGCAACCACACCCAGCCTCATCAGAGCCACGCATGGTAGACAATAGGACAGTTTGGCGATCAAGTAGACGTCTTTGGGGTAATGGTAGCGAATTTTGTGATGGAATGTTTGAGGGGCGCAAAGCAGAGGGGACTTTCTTAACACCCGTCGTTTTGGCTGCATGGGTGATAATAGTGGAGTGTTCAGGAATAAATCCTGCCACGTCACGGCGCAGCTTATTGTGTGACAACTGAACTGGAGTTATGACGAATACAGTGACCGTGCCGGAAAAAGCAAGAGCGCGCGGTTCGGCACGTCCCATCGTGCATGAAGCTATCTTGGCTACAGTGGTTATAGCAGTCGGGTTTTAAAGTTGCAAGTGTACACATGAAGCAACTTAACTTATAACTGAATGACTGCTGAACTCCCCCCATAGTCTCTGCCGCCATACTTTGCCTGTAGACGTGCTTCTATTCCTTTGTTACGTCGATCTTTAGAGAAGTCCGTCAGCCACCGGCGCTTTCGAGGGCCAATGCGAGCAATTGCAAGAATTTTCGCATTGGAAGAGTGAGCCTGGCTCTTGGAGTTCTACCGGATCGAACACTGGGATAACAGCAGAGTTCAAGTTGGCGCCACTTTCATTGTGGCATTGACGCGTGATTCCGGCTTGACCCACACGCGCATGCAAATTCTTACTGGTAGACTCATGATGTCCATGTTGATCTACGTAAGATTGATAGCCAGATGTCGTGTTTCACCTTTGTAGGGTGCTGAGTTCCGAAAATGCGGCACACGCTTCACTTGCTCTGCCGCATATCAACTTAGGCAAATATTATATTCCAAGAGCCAAGATAACATATGAATATAGTTATAAACAGATCTACCTCATCTCATCTCCTTCCTCCCCCCCTCAATCTTCACCTGAATATCCGTAACAACCTGAATCTCCCAACAACTCTGCCCACCACACGACCCCGACCTCCCCTTCCCAACCTTCACCTCGTCCAAACAATACTCCGTCGACGACCCCGTCGGTCTCGACATCTTCTTGCTACTCAACCCCGCGTACGGCTTCTCGTGCGACCTGGTACGGCGCTTGTACGTCGAAACGAGCCCGGGCATCCAGTGTTTTCCGAGGGGACGCAGAAGTGGCAGGCAGGAGCAGATGATTCCGATGTTGGTTTCTACGCTGCTCCAGGTTGCGGCGGGCGGGTTGTCGTAGGTCGGGTCGTCGGAGTTGGAGATGGCGACGAGGGATTGGAGGCGGACTATGGAAACGACACAGACGCTGGGGTGGTTGGTTAGTGCTGTGCTTGCTTGAGATGTGGATTGTGCTGAGATTCGGCGCAATCGTATGATGGGATTGTCTCGTTGAATAGATAAATGAGGGACAGACACGTTGAACTCAAAAAGAATTGTGAGAGATGAGGGCGACTTACAATCCTCCGACAGCAAAGATACCGATCAAAGCTGTCTTTTGGTGGCGATTGAGGTTCAAATTACGGATCACTGGCATCGGAAGTATGATAATGGCAAGGTCGGTTAGGATGTTGATCGCAGCGTTGGTACTATCTGGTAGTCAGTGGGAGGTGCAGGAACAAGCATCTGCCTCGCGACTCACAACCACATCGCGAACTGATTAATGCACTTTGCAGGTTCTCGGGTCCAGAAGGCTCGTACGGGTATGCAAGCAAAGATGCTGCTAAATACTGTCCAGCATGTGTAGCAGAGGACTACGGCCAGAACCGCATAGTTTGCGACCCTGAACTGTTTCGTGGTGAAGATACGGCGGTACTGTAGCAGCATTGAGCCTTTGGTGAATCCAAGGGATAGGTAGTAGACGATCAGAGATGCCCAGAAAGCCTATGTGGGATATGGTTAATACCCTCGTCGCTGACATCAGGTGAGCCGCTGATTTACCTTGAGAGACTCCTGCATCGTGAAAGGATCGAGGTCATAGATATGTTGGCCCATGCCCCAATGCGCCTCTGCACTGTCGTCAGCATGATTGTGAATTGATGAAGATAGTGATACGTACGGAAAGCGATACATATGGTCAAACCAATCGAACACAACTTTTATTGTAAGCGATGGTTGTCATAGAATCTGCGAGAGAGCTCACCATTGCCAGACTGACGCCATAATCCTCGATTCCTGGGCTCCTGACCAGGAAGAAACGTGTATACAGACGAAGTGCAACAACGATACTCGCGAGCACTGTAAATACCGTCGAAACCACAACAGCCTGTCGTCCGCGAGGATTCCGATTCAGATCAACATCCATTTCGCCGTTGAATGAGGAGTTGTGAGGAGAATGAGTTGTGCGGAAGCACGGCAGATATGCATGTAAGCTGGCAAGCGAACGGGGTACGAGCATTTCAAAGCGACTTCCGGGGGATCACAGGCCAGAGCAGAGATTCGAAAGCTCGGTCCGTTAACCCAGATTCCCGGGTGAATGTACACGTTCGCACTCGATGTGTATCGACTTGTCAGTAGCCCTACGCAGATCATGACCCCAGTGCTGAAAGCTGTTGCAGACTCGGAAACAGATCTCAATAATCGGGCATCGCTGTTACTGATTCGGTGCTTTTCTGGTGCGATGTACGCCCGAATGCAACAAGGCAGGCATCGTGTGCGAGTTGGAGCGTGAGCCTCGCGTGGTGTTGGGGCCAATCGTGGAGGCGGCTTTCCAGCCGTTTAGCCAGACCCTGCAATGTTATCGCGAATGATGAGACAAATCGATACAAAGCCACATGCGTCCCGATATTACGGGTGTGTGCACGAAGGGATGTGTACTTATCCACTTGCCGCTTTGGTCATGGCTAAATAGCCCTGCCGGAATGATCACAGCTACCTCGACGCACACTGCCTTCTCATAGAGCAATATGAAGAGACTTTCTATCAGCTTGACAACATAACGAAGTACAGAAGTCGCAGCGGACCTGTTCGGCTTGGGCTCTGAGGTATTTTCGCCGATCTTTATGAAAGAACACCAGGTACTTCATCGGCCGTGATGAAGCCGCAGAAAGTGCTCATCGGAACTGATCCGAGATGTGTGGTTTGATCCTCGATCGAGTAGCACCCCGGTCGAGATTGTGGTTCAACGTTCTGCGGATCGCTCGGGTGGGGAACCTAGGGCCGATCAGGGGAAGACACGGGAACGTCAGTTTCAACACGCTTCCAACGCATCGCTCGTACTCCTAGATGCGACGTCACTTCCCCCTACATAGTTGCAGAAGCGGGTACAAGATCGCTTTCGGTACACACACCCGATAGATCGAAGCCGGGTACGCGACAACCGAGCTTGTGTTTAGTTATGTTGGATTCGGGTCGTTGTTCACCGTGTTTGCACGCACATAACTACATGTTCTGTTGTTTGAGCAAGAATAATTGCTCGGTCAAATAATTCTTAGTGCTTACAGCATGCCCGCTGCTACTCAAGGTACGCATGTCGAAATTCGGGTTGATCGTCGAGTAGACCTCCAAATTAGCGGCGCAGGTGCAGTATAAGGCTGATGCATCGCGAGAATTACTAATCCGTGCTTGGGATGTACAAAGACAGCCCATTATTGGGGGCGCCCGAGAGTCTCTCTTGTCTCTGCAAGCTGTCACAGTCGGATGTGCATCTTTGCTTACTGATCTCACTATCTTTCTGCGATAGAAATGAATTTTACCTTTACAGCCTTATTTATCATACTTTCCCTATCTTGCCGACTTTACTATAGTATGTACCAACACGCTAGTCTATCCTAATCTTTACACCTCTGCATTTCGACCTATTGTATTCACATTACGCATCCTTACAATTCATCTCTGACCACCTCACCACTGAGATCTGGCATGGCCATGATCTTCACGACCAAGCTTGTCCACCCAGTGAAATGCTGTGTTCTTTGACCCTTGCCCGTTTCGGGATTGTACTGCTCCCACGCGAAGCCGGTCTCCTTCCAGCTCTCGTACACGGTATTGACGAGATTCTTGCGAAGGTCGGTGTACAGCTGCTTGGCACGCTTCTGATGAGGGCCCTTGGCCTGTGCAACGTTCTATGATAGTTAGTTCGTGCTTTCTGTAGCAGATGAGTAGTACATACCAAGAGCCTTTGCACTGCCAAGTAATTCATGTTGATCCAGATGGGCCCGCGCCAGTAATCTTCACCAGTGTGGTACAGCTCATCGCTCTTGCTCAGACTACGAAGTCCAAACTCAGACCACAGGTGGTCTTCATCTGCGATAAGATCGAGCACAGCGCCGAGGTGCTTGCTGTCCTTATCAACGAGTCCAGTCAGGAAAGGGAAGAGAGAGATGTAGCCTTTGTGGCAGACATGCGCATTCTCTTCATAATCATCAATGGTAGCGTCGCAGTACGCCTTCTCTTTGCTGGACCAGTGCAGGTCGTCAATGTTGCGGACGATGGCCTCGTCGTACTTGGAAAATTCAGCCGCATCATCTTCCTCGTCGAGGTAGACAGCGATGCGCTTGATAGCACGCGTCATCATACCCATCCAGCTGATAAGATCGACGTGCAGCTCACCTGGGTGAGGCGGCTGAGCACGAGGGTAGTCATCAAGGCCAGACGTCAATATGTGCTGAGGAGTGCGGCCTCTCCAGCGGTAGCCCTCTTTGGAAGAGAATGCCTCGCGGTCATAGCTCTTGATATCACCCGCTTGCGTCTTGCGGAACCAGAAGTAGTGGCGCTTCAGTAGCGGGTACAGTTCACGGAGATATTGTAGCGCAGCCTCGCGGTTGGCGAGGTGCATGTAGTATGACTTCTCGTGTAGCAGCTTCTTGTCATCTGAGTCGGTCTTTTGCGCATCGAGCTTATCCAGGAAGGAGCTGATGACCATGAAAAGCGTCGGAGGGTTCGCATAATGTGGGTATTGGACTTGAAATTCGGAAGGCACCTTGCTGCGAGCTTCAGGGCCGAGAATCTGCTCACGTCCAATCCAACCATCCTCATCCATGAGCTTGAACCAGCTCTTGATGATGTCAAGAGTGGTGTCGACATCCCAGTCGATGACAGGAAGCAAATGGAAGCCTTCGTCCCAAAGGAAGCCACGAGGAAAGAAGGGACGCGAAGGAATGCTAGTGAAGAGCTCGTTCGGGCCCACGGTATCGGCTTGGTTCCTGCTGCGCGCCTCAGCAGCCTCCTCCCAAAAGCCTTCGTTCTCCTCCTCATAAGCCTCGTCGTAGGAGCGATCGACCCGCGAGTCGCCGTAGAAGTAGCCAATGCCACCGATCAGATTCGAAAAGAGCGACTTGGAGAACTCGGTATAGCGTTCCTTGATGAAGGGCGCCTGTGGCTGGAAGATGTCGGTGAAACGGGCTGCGAAGTCAGAGGTAACAGACTTGATCTGGGTGGTCAGGTCATCGGAAGTGATTTTAGCGGGTGCAGAACCAGACGAGAAGATGACATCGAACTCGAAGGCGCCACTGAAAACTTTCTGCACCATGTGGATGTTTCCAGCGCCGGGCGCATGCTGAATTGTGTAGATCTGGGCGGGCGGTGGAGGGTTCTCCTGGCCGTACTTGGGGATCAGCTCGTCGATCTGGCTCTTCATGTCGGTGAAGAGGACAGCCTTGATCTGCCACAGGGCATCGTCAGGCACCTGACTGCTGTGCACAAGTGTTCTGTCCAGCGGCTTGTCCTGGTAACTGGGGTGGTCAAAGTGGGGGTGGTCGCCCTTGCCCTCAGTGACCCTCAGCTCGAAGTCGCCCAGTTCTGCCGTCTGACCCTTGAAGATGACATCGCCTGGAACACCCGTCTCGACTGTGTTCGGCTCGTGGACATGCAAGCTGCCGAGGCCCTCGAGCGTGTTGTACCAGACGACGGTCGTGGCCAGATCGGGCGAGGCATCCTCGCGCGGCGTGCCCTTGACCCTCACGGCCCAGCTGCCGCCATGCTCGCCGCCAGGGAACTTGATGAACTCGGTGGTGATGTCGATGCGATTGGCTGGATCGTGAATGGTCTGGCGACCACCGCTGCGTACATCGTATTCGTCCCAGCCGTAGCCATCGAGCTCGTGCTGCTCGCACGTGTGGCGGAAGGCTGCATTTGGTCAGCGCCGTTGATTGAGGTGGCCGTAGGGCTGCCATTGCGTTGCATTGCATTGCATTGCGGACACTGCACTCACTGTTCTGCACGTTCTGATAGTCCTCAACGCGCGTCCACAGCAATCCGCCCGTCAGACTCTTGGGGATGCGTGGGCGGACGCCAAAATACAGATTCGGCTTGTACGGGCCCCAGAGCAAGCTGTCGTTGCTGGCCTTCTCGATCTCGGCGACCTGCGCGTGGGCGCCTGGCCATTGCACCTGCAGCGTCAACAAACAGGCCAGGCCTGTCCAGAGGCTGCCATGTCGGGAGTTGCGTGGCATGATCCGTACCACGTGCTATCTGGAGTTAAGGAATGAAGCCTCGCATGGAGCTCTGCTCTGCTTGGAGCTTAAGCGCATACGTAGCGTTTGAGTGGAGATGCGCGGAGTTGCGGGGTTGTGATTGGCTGTGGGGCCGCAAACGGCAACCGCTGGCACTGGTGCGCTCTGTGAGACCGTGAGATACATAGGAAGTGCAGCAAGGTAAATAGACACCACAAATGGCCTGAGCGGACTCAAGACATGTGATTTTGGTTTTGTGCGGGCTAACTTGGTATTGATGACTGCTATCGTTCAGGATGCCCATAGCTTCCCATCCTGCTCCTACCCTATCATCCATCTGCCGTCATCGCAACCTCTGTCGATACGGGTGATGAAGACATGTCCTTCGTATAAAGGCAAAATCTGAGACTCTTAGTTCTGACCTGCTGTCTCACAAAAGTGTTCTCGTGACGATTTACACAGTCGTCTGCTGTAGGCGTTGCACATGTGGTGCTCTTTGCGGCCCGTGCCGAGGCTTGCCGTGCTCGCCGTCCGCCTGGCTTGGTTGCGGCTTCTCTTGAGTGCGATTTTCATCGGCGTCGGTGTCTTTGGGGTTTCGACTGCGCTTGTCGGAGGAGGGCTCCTATCCCCTACCCGGCGACAGTGGCCTGTTGAATCCTCCCTGTCTGTTCATGTACTGGCGTGCTTCCATCTGCTTGTCTCTTCTGACCCCGTAGTTTTTGTCGTTGCCTGGGACCTTCGTGTTCTTGGTGCTCTTGAAACCTGCGAAACCCATCGCCTGCGCCATCTCCCACGTTTCATCGTCCATACCCTCTGGCCTGACGCGCTCCTCTTTCATAACCACGTCCTTGGACTCCTCCTCATCAAATGGATCCGGCTTAATAGTTTTGGGAGGCGGCCTAGGAGCGCTTGAAGGTGCGCCGCGAGGGCCTGCGCCAGACCTTGGGCCGGTGGGAGGACCGCGATCGTTGCGCCCACGGTCGTTGCGGTCGCCGCGCCCACGGTCGCTGTCGCGCTCATCTCGTCGGAATGGGGATCGCGAGCGGTAGCGTCCGCCTTCTCTGCGACCGTCACGTTCGTGTCGAGGACTTCTGGAACGTTTGCGCCGATCGCCGCCTGTGTGATTCCGTTCGCTGTCGCGGTCGCGGCCGCCTCTTCCTTCACGTCGTCCATCGCGCTCTCGATAGCGTTCCCGTGGTGTCTCGTTGTCTGACATTGTGTTGTGCTGTGTGTGAAAGCTGCGGCAGCGCGCGTCAGTTGATTCTCCGGGGAACTCTGCAGGAGCGGGCGCTAGCCGAGATCTTGCCGAATAGGGAAAGTCTGGTGCATCCTCTCATCTACGCAACGCTTGACACATGTCGCTATGAGTCTGCAGGGAAATCCATTCACATAGTTACATGGCACATACAAGTCTATCAATTTCATTCAATACTCTAGAGGGTATATCCAACAGTAAATTTGTGTAGTACGCACGCTGTGCACCGTTCACAACCCAAACCAAGACCTTTTCTCCCCCATTCATATCTCGTCCTCTTCCTCGTCAAAGTCGTCCTCCTCGCCCATATCGTAGAGAATGCGACCACCTTCTCCAGCACCTTCGCCCTTTTGTGCGTCGAAGTAAGGCAGGATAACCTCTTCGCGAGCTTGCTTTTGCTTGTCTGTCAACCCGAGATTGAACGTCGACTCCATGTCGTTGGCAGTAGCATTACTAAGACGCGTAGTCTCGCTACTACGGTATGCTGGAACCTGATCGAGCAGTATGACAAACTCCTGTCGCAGTGTGCCGAACGCTGTACCAGTCGATGGCGCATTATAATCTGATTGGCGGGCAGCACGTAGGAAATAGGTCTCGCTCTCAGGTCGGCCGGATTTGCGACGGAACTCTGCTTCTATGACGATACCACGGCGGTCGTTGGCATCCAGGCATTGCACGATACCTTCGGCACCTTGGAGAAGTCCGTGGGTTGGTTCGGGCAGGCTACGCTCTCGCGCGGCCTTGGCCGCAAGTACGTGAGCAAAAGACTTGCATGTGATGACTGTAGTTGCCATGTATTTGAACACATCGAGAGGCTGTGGTGCATACGCTTTGTGTGCGCCCTGATCCGGTATTGTATCCTGGTGGTAAACGCCGACGAGCGTCGATGCAAATTCGCCAGCAACGAGGTGGAACAACGCACCCATGTCGACGTTCTTGACGTTTATGAGTTCGTACAGCGAGTCTACGACTACAAGGCTTTCCTTCGCATCGCTCAGAGCTGCCCGGATACGCTGTAGAATTCGCTCGCCTGTCTCCTCGCCATATGCTGGCACACTGCAGACAGCAGGATGAAACCTTGTGGCTTCGAAAGACACTGCCACAACGTTGACATTTCGAGACAAGGCCCGCCGTACGAGTTCGCCAATAAGAGGCATAGCGCGCTGGTTGAGATCATCGAGAATGAGTGTGAAAGGCGAAGCACCGCTGCGGATGTTGAGTACCCTAGAGATGAGCTGAAGGGAATGGCGCTGGTATTGCGCAGCATTGACCGGTCGTGCCATAGCAGATGAATCTAGTCTCCGTACAACTTCTTGTTTGTAGGGTCGATAGAAACGTCCAGTTCATACAGTAGTTCGGAGCCAATAAGGTAAGGCACGTCTGTAGGAGTACCACGCCAAGCGGGGATCAAAGACTTCAGGATGTTCTACTCATCTGGTCAGTAGAATTCAGTTTCAGGCGGACCAAAGTCTGCTATACAGACTGACAGTACTCTTTTCTCAAAGAGTGCGAATTCAAAAAGGTGGATATCAGGATACAAGTGGTGCCATTGGGTAAGGGAATGAGTTGACCGCAGAATCGAAAGGATCGAAAGAATGAGACGTGAGAGCGCTTAGATCTCGGCTCAGCTCGGACTAGTGCACAACATGGATAGTACGGCATACACGCAATAGAGTACATACCTTGAGTATTTGACGTGGAAGAAAGTTTTCGAGAGTAGGTGGAGAAGCACAAATTTTGACACTGCCCGTCTGTACGCCTGATGAAGCACAAGAGGGAAAGCGTCTAGAGCATCCACAACCAAATCTGTCGCAAGCACTTCTCAAATTTCTCGATCAGGAGCTACGAATAGGCACTAAGTTGTTGATGCATAGTGAACCTCTCTTGTCATTTTAGGATGGTGCGTCATACTAGCGCGCTACCAGTAGCGCTCCGGAATTAGGCAGTTGCTCCCCGCAAAACCGCGAACCGCTATAATGCATCCGGAGACCTCTCTCGATCGCAGGAAATAAAATATGTTTTAAAGAGTACAATGTCCATGAATATCCGCCCTGGATTGAGATGACGAGCAACGCGTCCGGACCCCCAGCGAAGCCAGCGCGGCCGCGGTCTCCCCACTTCCCGCCGCACAACGCGCCTCGCGTGTGGTTCATCACGAGGGGAATCTCACCCATCGCGATTGCACTGGCAAAGCAAGTACTCGAGCACGGTGACTACGTCGTAGCAGGCGTGATACCGATCGAGTTCGAGAAGAATGAGGGCCAGATCGACAACTTCAAGGCGTTTCTTGAAGAAGTGAAGAGCACGGAAAGATGGAGGGAGCGCTTGCGGGTGGTTGGCCTGGATTCGAGGATTGTTGGCCAGTGTCAAGCTGCTGTTGCTGAGGCTGTCGAGGCATTTGGGCGCATCGATGTGTTGCTCTGTGCAGCCAGTGAAGGTAGAGCTATCGAACTGTGGAGTAGTATTAGGCTGACGTGAGTGACTTTATAGCTGTTATTGGCACGGTCGAGGAAATGGCGCAGAGTACTCGTACAATCAGCCTTGTAGACGAAATCTTCGAGATCAACTTTTTCGCCAACGTGAACATCATCAAGGCCATTCTCCCAGTTATGCGGGAAAGGAAAAACGGTCACATGATTGTGATCACAGGCATAAGTAATGGCAATCTCCGTAGCCAAAACATGACTTCCACTAACAAAATTCTCAAGCCGGTCACCTCGGGACCCCTGGACTCGGTATGTACTGCTCGTCGCAGTGGGCTATAGAGGGATACTGTGACGTGAGTTTTAGGCGTCTCAACTCATCAACCATCTCACTAAAACCTTCCCAGAGCCTAGCCTACGAGATAGCCCCTTTCAACGTCAAAATGTCTATTGTTCAAGCCAACATGGAAGTTAATGTGCTTACCAACCGAATCACTTCGGTCCCACCCATGCCGGAATACCTGTCCGAAGAGAACCCCGCCCCACTCGCTCGAGAAATCTTCTCCGGCCTACTGGACAGACTCGACGGGATTGAGAACCCGCGTGCGCCCGAAGATGCCCTGTCGCCCTCGTACAGCACATCAACGATGAGCCCAGACGGTGTCACGGCCGAGTCTACAATCGGGGACCTGTTGAATGCGGACACTATTACTTCGCTCTACGCCCCGTTGCCCGCGGCGCTCAAGAGTTCGCTCATTGCTGAGACTGTGCATGCACTTACGGCGATTGGAGGCCATGATAATCCGCCTGCGCGGCACATTGTCGGCTCGGAAGGTGTTGTCGCGGTGAAAGAGAAGTTAATGACGACCAGCGAGGAGCTGGAGGACTTTATCGAGGTCAGTAATGCTGTTGATATTGCAAAGGATTACCAGTCAGTAGAGCCTTCTCAGTTCGAATAGATGCGAGTTCTTGGGTAGTACGATCGCGATGGATTAATTCGTGACAACGAAAAAGATCTATATAAGCATAGTGTGCGTATGCTTGAGGTGCTTTCCATTTCAGTCCTTTTAGTACATCATCAGGATGTGTGCTCATCTCTTTTTGCGCCCAAACACGAAACACGATCTCTACGATTTAGCTTCCTCAATGGGCGTATTCAGCAGCTAGCAAACCCAAGTCACATCTGCTTCTCGTTACTTTGCGCTCGACGGCATCTGAGAGATTGGAACATTTTGAACAAAGATCTTGCAGGAATACTGCATTGTTCAATGGAAGAAGATGAAACTAGTTCGTTGCTTGGGACAGTCATTACAGATCTTTACCCCTATGAGTGTTCCATGCTCAGCAAATCAAGTTCCTCAGTCAAAACATCATAAACACTCTCAGAGATACCACCATTGCACGATAATTTAATACTTAAAAATCTCCAGATTCCCCAGACGTCGTTCCCAGGTCTTTCGGAAAGCGATGTGCCTTATCAAATCCTCGGAAGGACATTTACAGCGAACCCGCCAGCAGCGGTGACCTGACCAGGACTCGCCTCCTCGTATTTGAAGTACTTAACGAAGCGATAGTAGCCAGCTGCAAGTCCAGCACCGAGGAACGGGCCGACCCAGTAGATCCAATGATAGCCAGGAAAATCATGGCTGACGACGGCTGGACCAAAGCTGCGTGCTGGGTTGAGGGATCCACCGGTATAGAATTGACCTATCTCTATGTTAGCATCTGCAAGAGACCAGGGGGCGACAAGATACGTACCGCCCAGCATGGCAGCAAACAGCGCCAGGCCAATGCCAAGCGGCCCAAGGAAAAGAGTCTTGCTCTTCTCCGCGGAGAGCATGAGTATGACAAACATGAGCTCCGCGGTCATGAACATCTCAATGAAGACTCCCTGCGCAATGGTGGTCTTGGGGTTAGAAGATAATGTGGTGTTGGTCAGCCCAATGTCGCCAGGAAACATGACCGAGACTAGACCGGCAGCACACATGCTGGCGAGAAGCTGGACTATGAAGTAGATGAGGCCACGGATGGGAGAAAGTGCCCCGGCAAGCACCATGCCAAAGGTCACCCTAGGCATTCGTCAGGACTTTTACCTCTTGTGTGAAGAGACGGTCAGGGAGGTAGACTCACGCAGGATTGAAGAGCCCGCCACTGATGCGGTAAAAGGCCCACACATTGACGAGCAGGCTGAATCCATATGCTAGCGAAGTATTGATGCTTACAAGAGCGTTAGAAAAGCTTCCGTTGGATGACAGGTTATTGTTCTCTGTGCGTAGCATGATCTGGCAGGAATATGCAAAATGGAGAAACAGAAGACTTCCAAAGAATTCCCCTGAAGCGGGTATGAGATGTTTCTGGAGCTCTGTAAGAGGTCGACTTCTGCGATTCGTGTTCTGATCAGTGAGTCTGTCGGTAGGTTCATCGCCTTCGGGGGAGTCATTGTGCAATGGAAGAGGCGCCATTGCTGTAGGTTCAGTATGTTGGCTTTCTGGTGTGTTTCTGTGCCGAAGGCGATATCTGAAAGTGACATATCTTGGACTGGAGAACGGTTGATTTAAGGAGGAAGACAATGCGGAGAACGATCTTGTCTTTCATTGTATGTAAACATGATTTCAACGGTGTGGTTTCACATGTACAACTTGGACTCCAATAGCGCTTCTCCGGGAGATGCAGGGCAAAGAGTAGAGCAAATGACTAAATTCGTTTAACAGTATTATTGGTTGTGCGTAATTAAGAAGGGAGGAGAGTAGGTGGGGACAGCATCGAAGTCAAGAGGGGATGGCACCTCGTGAGCGATGGCACGCAGTAAGAAGTGACTTTAGCTCCGAGGAAGGTTGAAGGGCTGGGCTGGCTTGCTCTTGTAGTATCATCTCAGAGGCTGTGTCAGTAATACGACTGCCAGAGGGTTCTCGTTGAGGCGTCAGAATGATCCAACAGACACCAAAGATCTCGCGATTGGACATTATTTGTACTCCTTGGAAGCAGCGCAAGTGGTGTTTGGAAAAGCTGTATTGTCGACGAGCTTACTAATAAGGTGCATCCGTGATGCTTCATCACCTGCTCTTCTTGCCCTGGACAAGGAAGTTCTGGCGCTTACGCCTCTCCTCCCAGCGTGCCCAACCAGAGTCAACCAAATCTTCTTGAACGACCAAATCCCTTACTCGGAACGCTCGTGCAATCCAAGTACTGAGTGCCCACTCAATCCAGCCAGCTCTGCGCAAATATGTCGTAAAGCCAAACCACACGAGGGCGAACAAGGCTCCACAAGCACATCCAACCAGAACCTGCTTCTGGGTGTGGTAGCTAAGGTAGATGCGGCTGACGGCGACGGCAGCTGCAGAGGCGAGAGCAAGCAGCGACAGCACAAGGCGGCCGAAGAAGCTGAAAGGTGTGTGCGTCTCGGTAGGGTGAGGGACATGACGAAATAAGAGGAATAGCGATAGGGTGACGGAGAAGAAAGTCACAAACTGGGCGTGCGATGAAGGCATGCCGTAGCCTCTGCCATGCATTTCTGTGGTCATCAGCGCACAGCTTTTTGGATGTCAATGAGGGTTGCTCTTACCGCGAGGGCGCTCCTCTTTGAAGTGCCGCTTCAACACCCAATTGAGCGCTTCACACGCCATCTGGCCCGCAAACATGAGGGCAATCTCAACCTCGCGGTTCGACCATATCAGCGTCGCGTATACAATGCAGAGGCCTTGTGGCACGAGAGCCAGCCAGGCGCAAAGGTAGGAGATGCGGTCCGCAGGGTTCTTGGAAAGGCAGGTCAGCTTCGCACAAAGCATATAGCAGTCATAAGTGGGATGCGCACATAATGGACGTGCGTCAAGGACAGCGACGCGAGCGGCGGGTTCTCCATCCTGGGGTGTAATTTGGGCCTGACGGCAGCACTGCTGGAAATTGAGGTCCTGCGACGGCTGGGCTCGACGATGCAGACAGATGCAGCATGACGACGGTGGGCCCACGTTTCTTGGCATTAGCGTGGCCTCGGCCAGCCGCAGCGGGAGCTCCCACGGCCATGCTGGAGACTGACAGCACCAGCGACAACGGTCAGTCGAACCGACTCTGACTAGACCCTGACCCTGACCTCGCGGCACACTCTTAGTCATGAGGATGGATCTTTTCGCGGGCGTACTCGCCCTTTCGCGTGTTCGACAGTCGCCACGATCATCCACTCTAACGCATCAGCGCCCTTGACTATCTCCGTCCTTTACTCCGGTGCCGCCCTAAAGTTGCCCACCATACAACTTTCGTCGCCACGCGCTGCACAACCCACAACTCTGCACGCCAGACCTTACCATGGAGGACGGCTCTGACGAGCGCGGCGAAGAGCTTGAGACGCTGCAGTCAATCTACCCCGAACTCATCATCGACCCCGCTCGCCCATACAATGCGACGCTCGACCTGTTAGTCGCACCGACGAAGCCACTGCCCGTTACCTTCACGCCCGAGCAAGATGTCCAACGCCTGGGCTACCTTCCCCCACTGCATATCGATTTCGAATTACCTGCCGAATACCCCAACGAAGGGCCGCCACACATCAAGATAACGACCTCCCCACCTTGGCTACCAGAGGACATAACGCGTCGGATTGCAGATGAAGCCCAGGCGCTCTGGGACGAATATGGAGGCGGTATGATCTTGTTCGCATATGTCAGCTCTCTGCAGGAAAAAGCAGAAGCCTGCTTTGGCCTAGAAGAACTGACCTTAAGCACCTCCTTGCGGAAAGAACTGCTTGAGTACAGTGTGCGAATGAAGCGCGAACTATTCGATAAAGAGACATTCGACTGCGAGGTCTGCCTGGAACCCAAGAAAGGCTCAGTCTGTTACCGCATGGAGCGCTGCAGCCATGTCTTCTGCGTTGCCTGCTTGCAGGACTACTACAACAACTGCATCACCGAGGGCGCTGTCAACAACGTCAAGTGCATGTCCACAGAGTGCGGTGGCAGCAAGAGGAAGGACCGTTTGGTTTCTCCTAAAGAACTGCTGCAGATACCCATTGCCCGCGAACAAGTTGAGCGATACGTCAACATAAAGCGAAAGAAGAAGATGGAGTCAGATCCCAATATAATCTTCTGCCCGCGACAGTGGTGCCAGGGTGCGATGCGCTCACCAAAATACCCCAAAATTGTCGATGTTAGCCAGATCGACGACTCCGACTCAGAAGCTGAAGAGGAGGCAGCTCAGCCCTCGTCAGACGCCTCGACAGGGCCGGAGAAGCGATTAGTCGGTGTCAGAGGCATGGACCGTCTCGCTGTATGCGAAGACTGCACACTCGCTTTCTGCGTCGTCTGTCTTTCGTCGTGGCATGGTGACTTTGTGCGTTGCGAGCCCCGCGATGCTAATCAGCTCACCGAGGAGGACCAGGCGTCCTTGAACTTTATCATGAAGAACACATCGCCATGCGCTTACTGTTCGGTTCCTTGTCAAAAGTCATTTGGCTGTAAGTCCCACGCCTCGCCACGTTCATGTCGAAAACAACTAACTTTGTTCCAGGCAACCACATGACCTGCGCGCAATGCAAAACCCATTTCTGCTATCTCTGCGGTGCCTGGCTGGATCCAGGTCGGCCATACCAGCATTTCAACGACCCGAAAAACAAGGGCTGCTTCCAACGGCTGATGGATGGTGCGGAAGGGGACATGGCGAATGGTGATGTGCAATTCGGAGGGCGACGAGGAGCCGAGCAGCTTGCCGACTTCTGGGAAGAAGAGGCAATGCGGATACAGATGCAGATAAACGATGAAGATACAAGGTAACATTTATAGCAACATCTCGCTTCCGTTATCGCACTGCCTGGATGAGCTTCAACGGGTGCGAGGTGTTGCTGTGGACTAAAAAGATCAATACATTCAAAGTCCATCTCTAAAGTCCCATCTCTATCAACATCCGCCGGATTCAACACTCTTGCAAGCTGTCTTTAACGTCCTTCGGTGTCAAGCCACATACACGCTAAAAGCCCGTAGTTTCGGGGTATGATCCCATGTTAAGAAAAGATACGCTAGCTTCCAGATCCACGGGATTTTGGGCGCAACACTTATACGCGACCGAACGTCGTCGTCACTGGATGAAAAAACCCGTCGAGCCTTAGTGTCGGCACTACGAAGCTTACATTGATCTTTCTTACCCCGCAGTTTGATGTCCCAGATACTGGACGTCAGCAGGAGGCCTTGCGCTAGGATAGGGGAGTACTGCGACTTGTCAGCTCTCAACGGAACCGCGAGCGAGATGCACAAGTTAGCCTAGAGACTGTCAACGCTGGCGTACATGATTGGAGTGTACCCCAAAATTATTGTGGGCTTCTGAGAACCGAGCCTGTTTATTGGTTGTATAGGCACCCGCCCGTTCCTTTGGGATGACCCGATAAGATTGTCTCGGTGTCTCGGAGTAGCTGGCATGGTGCGGTATATAATCGCAAGTCTAAGCAGCTTCAATGGAAACTCGGTCAGTCATTTCTGCACCTATCTACATCTCATCGTCCCAACCAGCCATCGCCTGCCCTAGCATTGGAGCCTCAACCGTCACAATGGCAAGCAGAGTTCTACTCCAGCTCACTAACACGATCCACCAGCGTACAGCACAAGTGGACGCTTACATCCAAGCCAATGGTCTCCCAGAGCCTTCATTTGACCCTTCATACCCACCAATCCTGCGCCTCTCCCCTGAAATAGATGCAGCGCGTAACGCAGCTCTCGAAGCCATCGATGAACTGCGGGCGCATCTGCTGGGACCCCTTGGTCTGGTTATGGAGCACATCGGCGAGGTGAATCCATTCATTCTATACCCATGCTGTCTCATCCCCTCCTGACGATCTCCAGATGAGCCAACTTGTCAGTCTGCATGGAATTACACACTTCGGGATCCCAGCAGCTCTACCTGCCGACGGCACACCCATTCAAGTCACGGACTTGGCTTCAAAGACTGGCATGCACATTGACGACGCAAAATCGCTTGTCCGCCACGCGTCCTCACGCCACCTTCTGCACTATCTCCCCGGCGGCCTTGTTTCTCACTCCGCAGCTTCCAAAGCTATTGTAGCAATACCTCCCGTTTCCAGCGTTGTGGCATGCACTGCTCTGGTATCAAAAAGCCTAAACAGCGTCATCGAAGTGATGGCGGAGTCTCCGGGGAGTCAGGATCTCCAAAAAGCGCCGTACAGCCGTGCTCACAATACCAATCTCTCATTCTTCGATCACCTTGCCACACAGCCGGAGCGTGCGAGACAGTTCGCAGACTCGATGAGTATGCTGATGAATGTCCCACAGCTCGACAAGGAGTTCGTGTTCGCGTATGATTGGGCCCAGCATGCGGAGGGGACTGTGGTGGATGTTGGCGGAAGTCACGGCAACATCGCGTTTCCGCTCGCAGAGAGATTTCCTCAGATAAAAGTTGTAGTGCAGGACCGGCCGGAGGTCGTAGCTACCGCGTCAGTGGACCGCCATGCAAATGTTGCGTTCGAGGCGCATGACTTCTTTGCGGCGCAGCCCCGACACGGGGCAGACGTGTACTTTTTGAGGTATATCTTTCATGATTGGCCGGAAAGTTATTGTGTAAAGATCTTGCAAGGGTTATTGCCTGCGTTGAAGACTGGTGCAAGGATAGTGATTATGGATGCGATTGTGCCTGAGCCGGGGGTGTTGAAGGGGAAGCTGGAATGGCGAATTACGGCGTCGGACCTTGCGATGAAGGCTCTGTTCAATGCGCGGGAGCGGACAGAGGGTGAATGGAGAGATTTGATCCGGAAGGCTGAGCCTGGGGGGATGTTACACGTGGTTGAAGTCCTGCAGCCCAAAGGCAGCCAGTTGGGGTTCATTGTCGTGGAATGGGTGGGTTGATCTTTTGATATCTTGTCTCTTATACATCACCACGTAGGCGAATGCATGTACTATGACCATACGACTTTCCTTCTTTATCTACTAATAACAATCCCCTCCAACATCGAGCGGAACTCGTCTGAAGTGGGTTGCTCATCCGGCTTCGGAAGCATGCAAGCGTCGACCATTGCAGGTTCAAATTTACTGCAGAATGGCAGCGTGTCTCTCACAGGTACTCAAAATTGAAAGCGAGCTGCTGGCTAGCACTGCTTTCAAGAAGATATACCCTTGAGGGATAAGAGTTTACTTTTCGGTTGAGTTTGATGTCTTGGTATACCCATAAGACCCCTTGTTCCGGGATAAGTACAGAACGATTGTCGAGAAATGAAAACTATCGCGGAGTAAAAATAGATGTGGAGGCACCGCGGAGCAGGTGAGAGCTTGTTCAGGTGATCGATGGATTGGACCACTGTCCTACGCTAAATTAGTATCATAGGCAGCAGGGCTGAGTGCAAGTCGAAAGCCGACGCGCGCGTGTAGTAAACTGCAGCGACACTCGAGGGAGCAGAGTATCGCAGAGTTATACTGAACTCAGCCAAATAACGGCTGGAGTTGGGGCACCCCGAGTAAAATGGGCAGGCAAGGTCGCGATCGATCCGCCCTCACAGTGACAGGGTCTAATCGTGATGAGCTTTGTAGAGTCTCAGGATCGATCCATCACAATCCGAGAATGGCTAGGATCCAGATAGATTTGAATGTCAGCCAGCAATCGCATTGTATGGGCTTGACAACAGCTTCCAGATTAGTGAGTAGGCCTTCATTAGCTTCTTGGGCTTCCATGAAACAGATATATATACTGAACTCGACATTGCAGCTACATACAGATAGGAATAACTCTATAGAAAGGCTACTTGCTTTCGCACTCAACGAGACAAGACTGTTCTCAGGACGAGCATCAGCTTTGCAGGACTGTCATCCTCCCACTCCATACATCTCCAGGCTACAAAATAATCCGGTCGGACGAGCACGCATCCAGACTCTTTCACCCCTCGCAGCTTCGCCCAATCGAGATAGCGATCTTCATACTGCTTGCGAAAGCCAATCTGACGTACCGCAAGTGGTACTCCGCCGAGCGCTTTTGTCGCCATCTCAGCTGCATGCCGCCAGCCGTCGCCTCCGATACCGGTGATCAAAGTGAAGCCTGTCTTCCCAGCAAGATCAATGGTTGATACCGCGGCAGAAGGGATTGCATTGCTCAACCATGCGTGGGGAAGGCGCGAGCCAGGATACGTGGTTGGATGATAATGTTCCAGCGGATCCGTGTCAAAGGAAGGCGGCCCATCTTTCTCATCTTCGAGGTATACCGCCGTCGAACGATAGCGCTGATTCATCTCAATGCCAAGGCCGTGCTCCTCTCGGTCGAGGAGTCGGAGTGCCTTTTGAAGCTGATCGCGGCGTTGCTGACCCAGAGAAGAGCTATCCTTGAGCGCAGATAGAGCAGCCTTTCCCCCTTTAACATCAGCTTCGAAACAGCCTAGAACCTGCCATATCGTCGCATGGTTACGCCACGATGCGTTAGCTCTGTATGAGTCAGTACTGAGGGTTTGGAAAAGCGGGAGTGATACGAACTGAGTCACTACGTCTTGACCAACGGGCTGCCTCTCGTCACTATACGAGGACAGCAATTCTTTTCCTGCCCACCCACGATGAACGTATGCAATTTTCCAAGCAAGATTGTGAGCATCCTGTATGCAAGTGTTCGAGCCTAGTCCGTGATTCGGAGGATGGCGATGGACGGCGTCTCCGAGGCAAAATACGTCTCCTTTCGAATAGAGATCTGCAAATGTCTCGTTGATCACCCATGTCGACACGCCCTTGATTTTGAAATCAACAGTGTCGTCGCCGATCAACTGTCGTATTTGAGCTGCGTATTCGTGAGGGGATCGAGCTTGCCTCTCTGCTTCTGGTCTCGGGCACAACCCGAAGACCCATTCGTGCCACGGCTTGACCATGCGAACATTTGCCACCGGTAGGAATGATGCATCAGAGGTCTCTTGGTCCGGCTGCAAAATCCAATGGAGATTACCTACGCGATTCTTCATTAGATGCGATAAATCTGCCTCGACGAGAGCGTTTATGGCAAATCCACCGCCTGGTTTCTCTGTGAACGGGAGCTGCAATCCTTTTGCAATCCGACTGCGTCCGCCGTCAGCGCCAAAGAGATATTTCGATTTGACGCTATATATGTGGCCGGTTACTACATCCTTAAGGGTGCTGATGATGCCTCCGTCATTCTCAAGTTGCTCAAATGAAACATGTTCGGTATCAAACCGGCAACAAAATCCATTGTGAGTGGCATAGCGGGTCAGGATTGGCTCCAGTAATGACTGTGGCAGATCAATTGGGACGGATGGGCTCGCAAGCTCATAATCACCCTTTGTGTATGTGTCAGTCCCCTCATCTTATGTTGATAAGTGAGACTTACCTTGCGTCTGGGTGAATTGCCCCATGAGTAGATGCGCGCATATTCCTCACCCGCCATGGACGCGGACCATCGTGTGTGTGCCATACAATCACCACTAGTCCCTACCTTGTAGCAATCATCGTCCAGGCCGATATCGCGAAGACAGTCTGGAACCATTAACGACAAGACTCCGTGATACGTTTTGAACATACCAAGTGCTGCCATATTCGTGATATGTGCTCGGGGCGTGTCCGCAAGGCTGCGTCGATTGGTGATCATGAGGCCTCTAAGACCTGTAATGCCATCAATAACGAGTCCACGTAGAAGTGCTAGTTCGGAAATCACCATTTTGAGCCAGGAAGCAGGCAAGGGATCCGCCTGCAGGGCCTGTTCCGACAACGAGGAAATCGACGTTGGTCGGGTTGAGTTCCGCATTGCTCGTGCCAGGGGTCGCCATGTTGATCGTAAATCTTATGGAATCGTCGATGACCTCCCAAACATGAAAGGCAACCCTTGATTATTATAAGAGGCGATCGACAGCAACAGTTATATCAGCTGAGAAATTATTACTTTTATTCTTAGTGCCAACATTGTTACCCCATGGTAGTCCGGCCGAGCAGTCGGAACGCCAAGTCCCGTTCGGGACCCCGTGAATTCGTTTCTGGGGTAGTCTGGAAGTCAAACGCCACAAGAAGTGACCCCACATTATGCATTAACCACAGTACAATAAACTCTACAGCGCTACCCCAAGAAGATCTGCCCCGACTGTTGCGTTGATTACATGTGCAATGCCGAAACTGAAGTCGCGGGCTCAACCCGAGCAATCTGCACACTGTAAAGGACAGGCCACGTACACACAACAGAATTCATACTGCTCGGAGGGCTTGCACATCAGACACATGCGAGGTTGGGTACATTTTGGGTTGTTCATAGTGGAGTCGCAGGTAGGTTGTATCGTTGCAAGTCAACGCTTCTGTGTAGGATTTGTGCTCAGCTTAATTATGGCCTCCTTGAGGTATTGCTTCAGTTCCTCATCACTCAGCTTCTTGATCCCCAGCAGCGTATTATCCTGACCATACTTGCCATTGTTATAGGACGGGTAGTAGCACGAACGCACCAGGAAGGGCATCATGCCAATAGAATCAAACCCCACACCGGCCTCGAGATTTTTGAAAGCCTTAGTAGCAAAGTCCTCAATGTCGTGGTGCTGAGCAAGCTCCGGCTTCCACGACTCCTTCTCGGAAAGACCAAGCTCACTGACAAGCTGGATGAGCTTGTTTTGCGTAACAACCCCGTTACTGATATACACGGGGCGGTTGGCTGTTTGGTCTGGGTTTTTGAGGATACCAACAACAGCGTCACCGACGCTGTCCAAGACAACCCCGTTGAATGGTAAGTCGCCTGAGCCCCAGGCCTGGGGTACAGTATCATTGATGTTCATAATAAGGCCTATGTCGAGACCCCAGTCGAGGAAGGCGCTGGTATAAACATAGGTATAGGTGAATCTGCCCAGGAGGGCGGATTCAGCGGATCGGATCTCGAGATATTCCTCCGTTTCGACCTTATACCGAAGGGGTGGTATGGTGCGGGCATTGTGGTTGGCCAAGTCCCCGCCGTACTCAGAGGGTAGGAAGCGCTTGACGCCGGCGGCGATAGCGGCATCGATAAGGAGCTTCTGTCCAGGCAAGCCCTCGTTGCCCGCGGCCGAAATGACAGCGTCTTGACCGTTCAGGGCAGCGGTGAGAGATTCGACAGAGGAGAAATCGACCTTAACAACGTCTGTGCCTGGAGGGAAACTGGACGTCGAACCAGAGTAGGAGAGGATGCGGACGTTAAAGAGGCCCGAGGCCGTGAGCTTTCTGAAGATTACGGACCCGACATCACCGGTGGCCGCTGTGAGAGCGACATTTTTGATTGTACTGGATGTCATAACGGAAGGTAATAGATTCTTTAAAGATGAAAGAGGTTTCTGTTATCACAACTTATTCAAGGCGAACTAACCATGTAGGAGACTTTTCATGTCGAACCCTGAGGCGATTTCACTGCTTTTAAGTTGTTCTGGGCTTCCACGATGCACCGTATTAATCTCAGGTCCATGTTGGCACCCCACAGAAGTCTCTGGAAGCAGCCGGAGAGCCAAGCCACACTCGGAACCCCATTGCGCGCTTTGATCAATCAGGTAATTGTGGGCCATTACGCGCCGAGGCTACTCCGTGTAAGATTGGAAATCATGGGTTGAGTTGGGTATGGCGTAAGAAAATCTAATCAACATTGAGCGCGCGTATAGTCTGATTTCGACGGAGAAAAATTGCAGGGTGTTTCAAACGAGAATCTTAAGGTTACGTAGTAGCTCATGACGCGTTGGTAAGTCCAAGCAATTTGTCATTATCTTGGAAACACTACAGACAGAGTGAGCACTGAGGTCCTGGTCTGCTGCAAGAATTCGATGTCATCAAAGTGATACACACATGAGTCATTGCAATATCAAAAGGCGAGGATACGTGTTGAAGAATGATATTTCGTTTACAAGATCAGACTTCATTGAGTCGAAGTGTCGTTCATTTCATCATACTTGGCAAAGACGTCTATGCAAGCCGCATCATAGCTCTCCTCAATGACCTTTCGCCTGATCGCAGAGCGAACCTTCATTTCGACCGGGAAATCATCTACGCACAAAACTAATCCTTCGCTATAGCCGGTCTCTGGGTTGATGTCGGGCACAATGGGTTCACCAGTTGCTGGATCGGTGGTGAGCTCCATTTTGAACGCCCAGAGCATCTTCGCTGCGACATGGAGGAGATTACGTTCGGCTAGATGTATGCCAGGGCATACTCGTCGACCATTACCTGTGGCTGAAGTCAACAATTTGAGAACCTGTCTTTTTCACGCGAGCAAGCTTACCATACGCATAATGGTCGCGCTTGTCCGGGTCTGCACTATTGGCGTACTCTGCCGCGTAGCCTGTCCAACCTTGGAATCGGTCCGGGTCGAACAGCTCAGGATTTGGGTACCGCTTCTCGTCATAGGATAAGGCCCAAATGTTGGTAAGTATCGTCGCATTCTTTGGGAGAAGCTTCCCGTCAACCCAAACATCTGGTACCTTTAGCTTCTGCAACTAAACGAAGTTCAGAATACATTCGTGATGAGACTTACCTTCCGAAAGCGAGTGCGGGATAGCAATACCTCCCAACGGCCGCCACCTTTGAACCTCCTTTATGATAGACATCACATACGGCAGGCGACTGAAGTCAGACTGATCTGGTATGCGATCAGACGGGACCTCACGGTCGATCTCGTCCTGTGCTTTTCTTTGTATGTCGGGATGCAAGACCATTGCTAAAACAAAATTAGTCAATACAGTTGCCGAAGTATCGGAACCACCCTTGATGGTCACCCCAGCAAGATTAGAAATCTGATGGCTCGTCAAGGCTTTCTGCTCATTTTGATCCAGAATACGGTCAACAATGCTGTTGACAGTACCAATTCGCTGCCTTCTGCGAATGACTTTCTCGTGTAGACCATCATACAATCCACGCATTGAATCATGCACATGGCGTGCTCGGGACTTCCAATTACCAAGGAATCGTTGGGGTACCCAGTTGAGGATTGGGATAATGTCTACGGGCGGGGTGGCTCCTATTGCGTTGACTTGTGTCCAATCGCGCAATAGACGCTCGAATTTCAGGATATACGAGTTATGAATATCTGGCGCCCGAATACCGTAAACTGAGAATATCGTTATCCTTTTCTATTCACATACTCTGATGAAGAGGAACTTGCCAATAGACAAGACTGTGCTGTTGGTGAAGCGCTCAATATGTCTCTTCCAGTCAGCCGAAATGGGGTTCTGCATCATATCGTACAGCATTTGCACGGACTCCGCATGTTGGAGTGGCGCATGCATGTTCTTGCACATGGCTTCGGTTAGGTCAGCGTGGATGAGCTTACGCAAGTTGCGCCATTGAGGTGTTGCATCCATCCACAGCAAGTGATCTCCCCCTGTCAGAAGCTGTTGCCGAAGCAGACTAGTTGGTCGATTGCTCGAGACGGCGCTCTTCTTATCAAGAACTTGTTTCACAGCGTGCCTACTACTAAGAACGATGATGTTGGTCGGTCCAACTGTTAATGAATATATATCCCCGTATTGCTTCGCCCAATTGTTGAACCTATATATAAATTAATTGAGACTTTTTGAGATGTAATCCTAGGATCCGTACTGGATGAATGCTTTGTATGTGGGCATCTGCAAGAGATTGCCCAGGAGTGGCATTGTGGGAGGGCCTAATCACAGTGAGCCGTTTTTTATTCACTCATCGAGAGCTTGGCTGTTCTTGTAATACCATTTGGCATATGTCGGCGCCGATGGCCGATGGTCGAGCAGGCATAAAGGAATGATAGGAATGGAAGAACAATCAATATCAAGTACGACAACATGATAATTGAGTTATGACGATGATTACTGCTGTTACAGTTGATGACTGAAAGTCGCACGTAAGATTTTGTCTCGATAGGAAATGTCGAATAGCCCAGGGCAGCGGTCTATATTAACTATTGCTGCTGTCCTCACTTCAAACGTAGTGACCCCACGGGAGAGCAGGAGAGAGAACAACATATCTACACGTCTCCACCGAGTATCTATAAGGCACCAATCGTCCACATTCTCCATGTCGCCGAACCTACCCCATGTATCCGTGATCGACAGCCCCGGAGTCTTCGGCAGCAATGCAGGCTTCTCCTCAAGGTATGAAGAGCTCTGATAAGAAACACGTCGGTTGGCTTGTATTAGACATTCATTGTGTGCCTTAGTCTGCACAGAGCAGGGCCACCGTGATTGAGTGGCTTTTCGTCTCGTCTACTATATAGACAATGCTCGGTATAGCCAACACTAACGCATCACAACGTTTGCAAGTATGATTCTAAGACCAAGCCTGCATGAACGCAGGAACTAGCATTTCTCGGTCACGTTCTCTAGGGCAACAAATATCGTCATTTTATATGCGAATCGCTGAGATCGCGGACTACCCTAGCCAAGAACTTTGCTATCGGTGCTCGAAGAAGAGACAATAATCTTTCGCCTCTCAAAATCGGTACTCGGGTCTGCGAAGATGGCGATTCCGAATCACCAGATGCGGCCTTGGCGTTCAGTACTAGTATCGCGTAGTAAATCGCGGACGGTACGTGGGGCGCTTCGTGTTGAGTGTGCTGCTCATCTGCGGGGGCATCGATCTGTTGTCTGAAGTCTGATTGAGTGTATAGCAAGAATCTTTCTGCGCTGGCTAATAACTTCTGCGCATGCCAAGAGGCAATCTGGTAATCGCGACTTTTCAACCATATGTTGACGCTCTCACTCCTTGTCCCTGCAGAAGCTGCGCTATCGGATTGATTGAAGCTGCGATTGACGTACATCAAGTTTTGCAAGATGTTGAGGCTCGTGTGAAGCATGATGCACATCGCATGATACAAAGAGAGATCTGACAGGCTCTTACAATGTTCCAAATCATGCACTTGCGCACACTTGTCAATAGCCAGGTCCACAAAATCCAGTCTGTGGAGACGACATTCAAGTGGAGTCAGAGCGTTTCCTCCTTCGAGATCTCGAAACAATCGAAGTGCTGACCAAAGATTAGGTGCAAGTGAAGCTAACGCGATAAGGGTCGAAGGAAGACCATTGACATGAATGTCCCCATCGACTGTGCTGGTGGTAGCTAGAAAAGTTCGCGCAAGTTTACTGTCTGGAGTTGCGCAACGTGCTATTTCTTGCCACATCATTGAAGGGGGCCTCAGCATGATGACGAAACGATAAGAGTCTAGAACGTAAAGCGCTTCGAGCAGTCTGTCGTACAGCTAGTCAGCCAACCGTTGGATTCGATCAGCTCATTTGACCTTACTTCGTTGCAAACGCATCTTCGGATGCAGTAAGAGTGCTGCTCAAAGTTTCGGCGTATTCTGTTACTGCCTGGGAGAGATGAGTCTGACGAGTATGCTCAGATGAGGCAAAGTGAGCGACGCACGGTGGTTAGACTGCCTTGGAAGGCCTCGCCTATCTCGTAACTCCGGAAATCCCCACTACACAATCCATACACATTCAATAGAATGAACTAATCTGGCGTCAGCATCGAACATTAACACTCTGACCAACCTGCTTAGTACCGTTGCCGCTATTTCAAGAGCGGATGAATTGCTTCTAGGTGTGTATTCCAAAGAATGGTACTGCGCGGCGTAAGCAAGTGAATGCTACGTCGAGTGTCAGGGTACGCGCCTCAGCTAAGAGGAGTCGACGGGCATCATTGTACATCACGATGGCAACATCAGTAGATCCGGGAACTACACTGAACAAGCCACCGACTGCTGCCATTGCAAGTATGTATTTGGGTGAGTGTTTTGTTGTGGAAGCAGCTCCATGATACAAGTTAAGTACCGGTGGAACGTGTCGTCTGAAAAGCTCCAGAAAGACCTTGACAATGTCACTGTCATGGCTGCGAAGATCAGGGGGTGTGGAGTACAACATATTCAGGCGTGCGCTGCGTGAAGGCGAGACTTGACGTGACCGCGAGTCAAAGTAATCAGACATATAGGTTTTGAGTCGCGATGTTGGACTCGTAAGTACGGTTTCCTGTTCTGTTAGGCCAAATAGTCCCGGAACATAAGCTTCTGGCTCTTCTAGCCAGTTGTACTCGACAGGCTACGACCATAATCCATGCAGATCGAAACTATTGTCGAAGTGTGTGAAAGTCGTGTTTTCTTGAAATGAGAAGAAGCCCAGTCCATCAACATTCACATCTGGAATGCTTGTTCCTTGGGTTTGCTGATCGGTTTCTGAGACTAACAGCGCAGAGTCTGCTGTTTGCTGTGGAAGCGTATGACTCAACCCGCTGCCTTCTATCATCAATCCAGGTGACGATGATACTGGCGCAAGCTCTGAACTAATAACACCTTGGTCCGTATCGCCTTGATGGTGGCATGGCTGAGATCTCGTGCGGCAAGGCCCACAGGGCTGCTGTCCGTCACATGCAACCTTTCGTCCACGACATGATAAGCAAGCACGTCGTACACGCTTGCGACCGCGTTCACTAGATGCAAGGTCCAAGGCCTCCGAGCAAGACTTCTCGTGCGTTGCCCTGATATCTGCCCTCTGGAACGATCTGCGGCACACAGCACACCGAAAAGGGGTTTCTCCGGTATCTAGCGATCGAGTCAGTCTAAAAGCCACTCGTATAGAATAGGAGGCTGCCAACGCGTTCGGCGGTGCCGAGCAAGATGCTCAGTTCGAGCGAACACCCGAGAGCAATACTCGCACTGCAGTGCACACTTCTAGTCAGCGGCTGGCATCGTTTGTTATCGGAATAATTGCCCACCTTCTTCTCTGTCCGGCCCATCTCATTCATCTTCGTCAACGGAGCGAGAAATGGGGGCGGAAACAAATCTAGAATCTGGGGCGGAGCGGAGTGGATGGGGTCGTACCGACCCCATGAGCCGAGGCGTTCCGCGCTTCTCCGCACGACCCATGCACTTGACCTAAGCACCTGGCACAAACATCCGCGTCACTCTATTGTAGCGCACTTTAATTCCACCCCTCCCATCTATTGAAGTCTGGTGGGGCTCAATCCTCAACATCATCTCTAACCTGCATTCCGCAAGGTCAACAATCGAAGCTCAAACAGCAAGTGTATGGCCCGCGGTGCGACAACCGAAGCGCTGGGATTCGGTCGATGCCCACCAGAGACCGCCCACCTCCATGGTAGAACGATTCCGGACAGCTCTGATGCACGGGGAAGGTGAGGCAGTTCGTCATAGCGCCAGCTCCTTAAATCTGGATTCCTATCTTTCCACGCCCACTGAGGCTGACCCACAGCGACATACGTACCCATTGACACTTCTACATGGACTGCAAGCCCTTCCACCCGATGATGAGCTTACCTCATTGTCTCGCAAATACTGCGATACGTTCAGAATGCACGCTTATGTCAACCAGATCGGCGCCGAGGAAATAGCAGCTCGATCAAACCCGCCATATCTGCAACTGACGTTGGCTCTGGCTTGTATTGCCTCAGTCTTTCCTGACCTACCAACGAATGTTCAGCGTTCGACACAGTCCGTATCTGACCGACTGTTTCAAGCTGGCTTCCATATCTGGCTGGCTATGCTGGAAGTCGATGGTCGCGAAACCCGTAGCGCCAGGGCAGTAGTTGCTGTACGTCTGGAGATAGACTGTTTGGATTTTGAGCATATTCTTAGTACTTAGTAGGCAGCTCTTTTGTCAACATATGGTGTGCTTGCGTCAGGACCTGTAATCAAGCGGAAGACAGCAGGGCTCCTTGGTAACGTAGCAAATGTACGTATGGATCAGTATGGAAACATTTGCCGCTGATCGTTATTAGATCATAAGACGAATCCGAGTGACGGATGATTCTGGGTCTGCAAGCACTGCATCAGGTACATCCGAGAGACGTCTGGTTGGAAAGAGGTGAAAGAACCCAAAGTAATTTTGATCTCGAGTTCAATCTAGACTGACAATCGCGACAGTCACAGTGCATTACTATGCTACATGTTGATGATTGATACAATTCACAGCCTGCAAAGCGATGTCGCACCAAACTACTCCATTAGCGAGCTATCATGTCGTATGCCACAAACAGACTATTCGTTTCAAACGATAAACGATGCACTGCTTCATGATCAAGCTATTCCAGGAGACTTAGGCCGCCGAGAAGACGCTCTAGCATTGTGTACTGCACTACTCTCTAATATTATAAGAACTCACAAGACGTACTTTGGGTCGATAAGGATACTCGTCTACCCAAATTCATGGAATCCTTATCGGCCACTTACCTGGAGATCAGAGCTTGCAAACGCTGTTGCAGTATTCAACACCGCGCTCACTCGCTGGGGAAGCCATTTCTTGCAGGAAGCGGATCATGATGTACTCGCACTATACTACTTCACGAAGCTCTATCTTATGGTTCCCAGCATTACAGAACTCCCAAACATAGTTTGTGGCAGTACGGTTAAACCAGCGCAATCTAGTGAACCGTTGACTTTTCCTGAGGACGCATTGGAGCTCGCATGGGATGTTTTTGAGCACGTCGAGTCAGCTATCAAGGAGAACGACCATGGAATCTCGATCTGGCTCCCAGAAATAACTTTCTTGTCAGCTTTAACTGTTTGGCACAGTCATTCGAGTAAAGGACATTGGAGGAGATATGGTGGTGCTCGATCACTCGTCATGTATCAAGAACTCTTGCTGCAGCTACCATGGCCATGTTGTCCGGAGATGGTGGCTGTGCTGGAGGCAGCGGCGCAGCGAGGGTAGTTTGCTCTCATCTTCAGCTTGCTCTCGGCTTCAGAAAGGTATTGTCTACGACGTATTTGTGTGTCGGTAAGCCAGTAGGAAAGGATGCAATGCTTGTACGTACAGCATCAGCCTCAGAATATGCTTTCGGGGACAACCAGTCCTTTCTGGTACAATATGGGCTTGAATGGTGACCTTGAGGGATTAAACCGAAAACATTTCTGGTACATAATCAAAAAAAGTGCTTACAAAAATGCACTGTAATGGTATTTTGCACATTTCGCAAAGCATGCGAAGAGTGTATGTGCACTGGCTTGACAATGCACTGTGGCATGGAAATGCACTTCAATATTGATGCAAATCGTATGACTAAGAAGTTGCACTACATGCACAGACACCACAATAACATTCACGATGCATCTCAGCGTACACCTCTTACTTCACAAAAGCGACGGCAGAACAGAAAACCAGCCTGAGCTCCTGATATATAGTCTCCTTACCAAGCCAGAACCAGGCGTTCTGATCAGATTCTGCACATTCTCAGTCTTCTGGAATCCGATGGTCTGATTTTTGCACTCTTTCTGACCTCACTGGGACTGGACGCTACCCATCTTACTAATCCACAAGATCTGACGAGGACAAACGTTCATACTTAGTCTGCATTGCAGTTTTCGCGAGGTGCAAAATTGAGCAAGTTTAGAAAGTGCACATTTGTGACAACGCGTGCCATGTACGAACCAGTTGCGGGCTCGTAAGTGACAACGTACAACGCTCTGTGACCAAGAATCGGTCAGCTAGCGCTTCCTGCAGTAAGTACCGGCCGCTCTCCGGGAAAGTGAGTCCGGTTTTCTGAATTCATAAACTCGGAAAGGCAGACATGCGCAGAAGAAACACGAGCGAAACGCTCGGGTTCAGCCGTATTGTTCATTCTTGTGTATATCCGGAAGACGACCAAAGTTCAGAATCGGGACAGCCATATTGCCAGCTTACCGCAGGAATGGCAACACACAAAGCTCTTGTATTGGAGGAGTTCGGCAAGCCTCTTGTCATCAAGGACGTTTTGACACCGTCTGTTACCCCAGGCTCTGCGCTCGTTGCACCGCTTTATGCTTGGGTTCCTCATACACTACCGATGGTGTTCTCCGGAGCCCTCAAAGACCTTGTAAGCTCAATTCAGCAAGGCCTTCATGTTGCTCCAGCCGTGTATCTTTTGTGTATCTCACGTGTATCAATATCACTTCTGCTTGAAGTTTTGTTTGCGGATCCTTTGTTCTTGATCAACGCTACCCCATTACTCTTGCTTCCTCTCAAGCCTACCCTTCTAATCAGTAGTAGCTACCAACTTTCCCGCCGTATGTTGCTGGCTATTCCTGCGTCGCCCGCGTCATTGTTCTTCCCGAGGACGCAACAACTCTTCGTGTGGGTGACCTTGTCTGGGTTGACCACATGATCCGCGCTCGCGACAATCCCGATCTGGAGATAGTTCGCAGCTTTGATGGCGGCAGACAACCTTCCACACAAGTTCTCATCAAGGGCATCTGGAAACATGGTTCGTATGGAGAGAAACTACTGGCTCCGTTGGAAGGACTATTCAAGATTCCTGACGTATGGGTGCGAGAAAGAATCTTGGGGGGAATGGGAATCAGTGTACAGGATTTCGCATTGTCTGGCTATTATTTGCTTGCACTAGGTGGGCTTGCAACGTCAGGTGTACGAGCGGGGGACAGGGTCATCATTGCGCCCGCAACAGGCAAGTATTCCAGTGCCGCAGTTCGCGTCGCGCTCGCACTGGGCTGCAAGGTCGTCGCTACAGGTCGTAGCGCTGAGAAGCTCAAGATGCTGGAGATGTATCATGGTGCAAAGGACAAGCTGTCAACAGTGGCCTTGACTGGCGACGCAGATGGTGATACAAAAGCATTGAGAGACGCGATCGGCGGAGAAGGTGCGGATCTATTTGTCGATTACAGCCCCACAACGATGAGTGAGGAGCCGCCTCATCTAAAGGCGGGAATGAACTCCCTGAAGCGTGGCGGGGAGTATCTGCTGATTGGAGGTGCATTCACCGACTTCAAGATCTCGTATGCGGAGACAATGCGCCGGGAGTTAAGGATCCGAGGAAAGTTTATGTGGCAGCGGGAGCATGTGGAACTTTTCCTACGTCTTATCGATACAGGAAGTCTGAGACTGGACCCAGAGTCAGGATGGTTCAACAAAGTCAGAATCTTCAAGATGGCTGAAGTAGAAGCTGCGCTAAACGATGATTCTAGATCAGAGCACGAGGACAGGTTATTTGCTTTTTAACAATCGAACCTTGTAGAAGATAAATCCTACTTGTACAATAATCCTGTTTAGAGTTGTTGCAAATCCTTTGTCAATATAACATATCGTAGGCGGGTGGCTATTAACTAGAGACTGTCAGCCGTTTGAGACAGCGCTGCTACTTAGGCTATGTCTTGTCAACATTATCCTATGCCGCCAACAGCTTTACACTACGAATGCAATCTTCTCGAATAGCTGTCTTCACTTACCCCGTGAACCGTACTGTGGTACACGGTACAGACCCAACTCTTACTCTGATACCGCGAAGCGCTTTCTCAAGGATGAACTGTCCGGAAGTTTCACCATTGCGCAGCTGAAGCTCTGTTGATCGCTTGGGATTGTAGAGGATCAAGGTTGACAAATGGCACACTGACAGCCATGGCACAGAATTCATGGTCGGCATTGCGCGTCAATACCCATGGCCAGCTTTCGCCACCCAATCACCATGACCATTTACAGATGCTATGGTATTGACTGCTGGAAAATGGCGAGCACAGTGCTTCGAATTGCGTTTATGTTTCGAGAATGAGATCATCATGAATCGCAGGTTGTTGATTTAACTACCACGAATCTCTCGGTGTTGCCTAAGGTCTAGGCTACCAGTCCTGCAATAGGTATAGCGCCCCTATCTTGCCTTCAGAATCCAGGCTGCCGGTGACTGGATCGCCTAATTTGACAGGCTTCTCACGGCTGCACGAGATTTATATTGCTGAGCTTTTAGCCTTACCTGCAGATATATCACCCGGCTCGTCTAACTGCCAGACCACGACCACGGGTGACGGCACAAGACGGTACACAGCATCATGACGTCACAGACTGATTCCGAGTCAGAGCTCCTCCGCCTTGCCCCCGAGCTAGTCGAAAATGTAATCAAGCAAATCAGCGATCGAAAGGACTTATCGGAGATCCGTTTGACTTGCAAGGCCTTGGATGAAGTTGCTGCCAATGAGCTCTTCAAGGATGTGTTCATCTCTCCATTGGAAGAACACGTGACATCCTGGAACAGCATCAGCCAGGACGATTACGTACGACACATACCCCGTAATGCCATCATACACACGCAGCCCGATATTGAGGATCACGGGTTGGGTATGTACAGGGAGCGCTACGAGGTTGATGAAGACGACGAAGAGCACCCAAGCTTCGAAGACGCCATTCGGGCACTATCGCAGTTCCCCAACCTCACCTCTCTGGAGATCGGATTCACACATGAATGTCTGGGCCGTGATGCCGATTATTGGCAGAGTGTACCTGAGAATCACACCCAACGTGAGGAAGTTTTGCAACGCATCTTCCAGGCCATCAAGGACCGGGCTACGGATGGGAGCAACAAAATCATTCGTAAATTGACCATTGTCAACCTTCAGAACTATCCACTACCAGAATTCACCTCTTCTGACCTCTTTCTGGACGTCATGACTCAACTCGATGAGCTACATATCTCAGTGACGCAGGAGTACAACGAGCACGGGCCTGATCACGACTACACCAAGGTAGAGCTGCAGACCTTTCCAGACTACTTTTGTTCGGACTGGCTGAGGCCTGTATCTGCTAGGATCAAATCGCTTTCCATCTATAGCGGATCTGATAATTGGGGTCCCTTCCCTGGCTACTTTGACCCTATTGGAATCCCATTTCCAAAACTCGAAACCCTGGCTTTAGGCTATTATACACCCGCGCACGACAATGCCTTTGACTGGGTCTTCTCTATCAAGTCTCTTCGTAAGCTCATTCTCCATAACTGCATGATCGCTTCGTGGATCCGGATCTCCAAAGAGAACATGATAGAATGGGGCACTCAAACGCATGATTGGACGAAGATGTCTGACACAGACCCGAACAACTGGTGTGATTCGTTTGCATATGGAGGGAAATGGAGTCAGTATTTCGATCGCATTGCTGAACAGCTGCCAAACCTCGTTGATTTTCGATTTGGCTATGGTGGAGGGAGGTATCGAGAAGCTTTGTATGGTGTGAGATATCGCGACCACTGTGGCATTGAAATATCTGCGAGGAGATACATCTGCTTCAACAACGGGATCTTGCCCACGCATTGGCCAGAAGCAAACCGAGATGGAATATTGCATTCTTGGCTTGGCGATGGCTTCCCGATAAACAAACACAAGGAGAACTTCGAGGAAGACCAGAAGAGTTTAAATAACTTACTTGATACATTGAAATTGAGAAGGTAGCAATAACCTATTCGTAGGCATCCGATAGGTAATGACACTCCAACGCAGTGCTTGATCAAGCTCAGATTTGTCGCTGTTTTCACCGTCTATACTGGTAAAACGCTCGTGCAATGTCAAGTGACGGTCTGTGCCTCAATGGCCCTAGTCCAACATGATAAGGCCCTGGTCTAGGAAAGTCCACAAGAATGAATTGGACAGTGCGTTAAAGCCGAATGCCCTCTCGCGTTCTTTATAGTTCTGACAAGCTCAGAGGACAGAGGCTTGTTGCGGAACTTTGTCGGGATAGACTCGCGCTGAAAACAAACAGCTACCCATCTTCTGGAGTCACTAACATAGAAAATGTCGAGTGATGAGTCGTGTTCGCTATCAAATCATGATGTTTGTCTGGAGGACAGGTGGCAGCTTGACAGAGTTGGGCTTAGTGCCCTCGCAGTCGTTTCAGTGCAAATACTGGGTGTTGCCCCGCGCAAAATCCACCCTCTGGCCGAATCTTGTAACTTCTTGCTGTCGTTGTTCTAGAACATTTGAGAGCATTACGCGGCGACAAAGATTTCAAAATTCCTCTGAATCATCGTTTGCGGATGCCTTGGGCTCGCAGCGCTCAAGCATTCTGACTCAATGGCCATCTTTAACCCCTTCCTACGCCTTCCTTTAGAGGTGCGCATCCAGATTTGGGAGAATTCGGCTGTCAAAAATCGAACTCTCAGAATTCGAAGAGTTCGAAAGCTGGGTGCTCGCCTGAGGTATTGGTCTCCTGATCAAGTACCAGGCATCACTAGAGCATGCAGAGAGTCCCGCAAGTACTGCAGCTATATCAAAACGTTTGCGGACGAAGGATACCTCAACTTCATTTGGACAGATTTCAAGAGCGATATCATACAAATGACCGGCTCCCTTATGCATGACCTGGTGACGGGGCAAAGGCTGGAAAAGAATGAAGTCAGGCATCTGAGGGTTCAGCTAGCCCACGACAACGGATTGGATGAATCGGAATCTTTCTTCCACGATTACAGTCATAAGATCCGGAAGTTTCCCACACTCCAAAGCTGCAGTATTCTCGTTTACGATGGGTTATATAAATGGGTTCGATTTATCAGAGAAATGTACTGGGGTGTCTGCCCTGTAGAAAACGTTCAGATTATTGATGCCAACACGGGAGAGTGGATTGACGTAACGACATCAGGAGCGTACGGAGACTACTGGGATACTAGCCACGGTACCACCAGGAACTTTACTATAGACGATCCCGCCTGGGACTGGGATGAAGAGAGTCTAGAGGAGAGGTACGAAGCAATGATGGCAATCATGAGGGATCCTCTCCCACGACTCGAACTAGTTTAGTAAGATGTATGATTGAGAGTTGAAGCGGGTGTCAGATTCAGGTCCCGACAATGATCCCTTGAGGGGACCACGGTCTCTTCCAAACAAGTAACTTTGATGTTTATTAGTGAACCCAAATCCCGAGTTTGCGGTGAGTTGTCTACAGATGCAGGCCTCCCACCATCAAATGTTGACTCAGTACAAGAGCCTGTCTCCGAAAGAATTCTCGAGGTCAAAATATCTTCAATTGAGGGTAAGGGATCGCATCGTACTTGGGTGGCCAGACGTCATATTGATCCTGTCAACCGTGCACCCTTGAGATATTACGGCTTTGTTCCAGCGCGCTACCCGAGCCTGGGTGTTCATCAAAGACATGTGTCGGTGAGCTAGATAGTCCTGTTGCTAACAGGTGTGCTGCTGAGTTCGTTTTGCCGGCAATCTGGGTTTACTCTGATCTTGGTATTCAAATCAGGTCATCCCCCTTCACCACGGCACAACAGGGATGACTTCTTCGTTTTCAGAATACATCTCATTGAGATGAACACAATTGTGACATGTGGTAGTTGTTCACGCGCTACAAGAGGTTCGTACAGGTCTCCAAGCCGGGAGTGGTGCGAGGTGCAATGCATCGGGTTACACGTTAGAGGATCTTCTAACATGCTTAAGATGCAAGGCTAACAAGAATAAGGACAAAGCCCAAATCACGAGATTAGTACTGATGGGAAATGATCAACCCAGGTAATGCACAATACATTGTAATGTACGAAGTAGGTTTTGCGCACTGCAACACACTCACACTCGCCAGAGCAGAGCTCAATCTTTTGGTGACCATATATGTATCGACGCACAGTCGCTGACGTTGCATCACATTCTCACCACGTAGTTGGAATGATGAAATCTTCCCAGCTGTCCTCCATGTCTGCTTTTCTCCATTCCCCGACGCCACCAACGACCCCGTCTGCATCCACCTCCCAAACACCGCTCCGAATCATGTCAATCCAGTTTCGGAGAACGCTGATTAGACGTACAGCATGCATCTCCGTGAATGGCTGTTGACCTGGCTGGTACACGTCGGCGAACGTGTCATCTGGCTCCACGTCTCCAGGGTCCTGGGTGTCCTCACCAAAACGTGCTCCGTCACTTTTACGGGCGAAGCCTTGCGCACCGATGCGGAACGGCAGAACAAGCGTAACTTCGTCTTCAAAGCTATTGTACGACAGACTTGTGCATGATAAGTATAATCCTGCGTGGTATTGTTCGACTTCACTGAACGGGTAGCCGAAGGGACACTCGTCTCCAGATGCAGGTGCCATGCAAAGTGAAGTGCCGCTGACTGCACGGAAAAGCAGAACAGGTATCAGTTCCATGTGTCCATCATCGGGGTGTATGAGTGCAAAGGGCTGTCGAGTCACTTCCGATGAACTCGAAATTTCTAGACCAGGGGCGATGAATCGGAAAGGTGGGCGTTTTACTTTCTTGTTGAAGTGGTAAGCAAACCCGCGTCGCGGATCGATTACCTCCAGTATCGTGCCATCGATCGAAGGGTTCGAATCTTCTTGTGTGCCACTTCCCTCTGGCATCCGTGATACTATCTCCTGGACCAGGGAGTCGAAGACGTCCACTGTGTCTTGAAGAATCTTTGGGCTGTAGGGTACGAGCTTCCATGGTGCTTCCACTTCTCCTATGTCAGAAGTAGCAACAACCTTGCCCTGCTCGATCATGTCTAGCCATGCTTCGAGGACAACCTCTAACGGAAACCATTCCGTGCGACCATTCTGTATAGTCTCACCATCATCAAGGTCCACACACAAGATCGCGGTGTGCTGTTCCTGGTCATACCTGTTTGGGTTTAGTGATTTTCTAGAGGTGGTCCCACACAAAGAAAACTCACACCAAGCCGACCGGATGTGATCCAAATGAGGAGTTCATGTTATAAAGTACGATGTTTTGCAACATGCCGTCCTCCGAGAAATCGTTATTGAAGGTCTCTGATAACTCATGAACCAGCGAGGGAGTGAACAGCCCAGCAACGTAGTAAAAGAACGCGTGGCCACCGTCCCAGTCTACTACATATGCTCGTTCCAAGAAGGCGATGATGTCTGGTGAAAGAATATCACGAATGGCCTCGGCCTCGTCACCATGGTAGTCGAACCATGTCTTGCGGTTTCGCTCTAAGTCTTGTCTCGATTTGCCCGAGCGCAACCACCCGTGTTCAAGGATCTTATTGTGGAGCTCAGCGCACTTATTGACATCCATTGTCAGATAGAAGTTGAGCGAGAGATGCTTGAACACGGAACGTGCGCGTTGGGCGGAGGGGCCTTTTAAAAAGTGGCGGAAGCGCTTTAAGATATAGGCTAACATGCGCTAACGCCACCAATGGTATAATGCGTCGTTGCTAGCTCATTCGGAATAAGCTCCAGAATAACAATTTGTTCCCTTGCAATAGTCGTCACTATTCCCACAACATCCATGTTGACTACAGCATGCGCCGAACTGTGTCCCAGCACAAGTCTTGTTTCTTTGAAACAACGGTCCACACTCACCTGTAGTCGAGGGACCGCCAATATCTGCATTACACTCTCCAGAATAACTGTTAACGCAATGTCAGTTATGTTGCTGCCTTGTGTTCATGATGGATACGTACCAATTGCTAGTATCGCCAAATGCGGCGCTGCTGCCACAGTAGCCGTATATGCTGCAGCATGGTCCAAATTTTGGGTTATCACAAGTCCAGCCATTTGCATCGGGTCCGCATGAGCCGTCCAACGTGCTTGTAGCAGACCCAGTGCACACGCCAGAATAACACGATCCAGGACTGCAGTGGTCCACTCTATCACCGCAGTAGCCGTTGATGCTGCAGCATGAGCCAAAGCCACTGCCACTGCAAATAATACCACCAGCATTTGGACCGCATCGTCCGTCTTTTGAAACTACCTGTGGCTTGACCTGTCCGACGCACAGGGACGACTTTAGCCAGATGTTTGTGCATCCATCATTTATATACGTGTTGTACTTTCGCAGCATCGAACGTTATGCCGTAGAGAAGACATAACAAATTGCAGGTATCCCCGTCGACTACCGAGTGACACCAACCGTAGTCTTCGATAGATCCTAACTGGGTAGGTAGAGCAGATGTTGCTGTAGTCTTATACTCTTGTAGCCTGTTTGACGGCGTAACAATTATTGAATTAGACTTCTAGTACCTATCTAGAGGACTGTAGATACTCAGCAAAGGGTATAATATATATAGTATAGCTTACCTTAAACAAATACACTAATCTATTCCAATTAAATTACAGCTACCTATTACAATCCTAGCGCAGAGGCAGCATAGTTAAAGAAGTAACTACTAAACTAGAAAGAGCGTACCGTGTCCGTGCACTCGATGCGCGGATTCAGTCAATGCGCCGAACCCACCTAATAGGTACCCGTAATAATGAGGCTGCACAACTACGTGCAATAGCTATTACTGTATAATAATTTAGAGGAGCTTTCTGTAGGTATATACAAAGAGATTCTGCTATATAAGTTAATTATATAGGGTTGCAGTGCGGCCGCTTTTAAGCTTGTAAGTGCGAGAAGGTGGAGGAGGCGTTGCAGGCTTAGGTGCCCTACGAGCACCTACACTACGACGCGCAGGCTTCTTTTTAGCTGCAGCAGCTTTTAAAGGCCTGCCTCTGCCTCTTTGGGATAATTGTAGAGCTTTTTGGGCGTTCTGGACCTCCTTATCGCGCTCTTTTTGAGCCCTGCGTTTAGCTTCTTCTGCAGCCTTCTGAGCCTTGGCCTGCTCACGCTCTTCCTTCTCTCTTGCTCGCTGCACACGCTTCTCCTCAGCAATCTTCTCCTTATATAGCTTATTAGCCTTCCTTAGCTCAGCTATCTTAGCTTTTCTAAGCTCCTCTGCGCGCTGCTCTTGTTGTTTAGTCTTCTCACGCTGACGAGCTTCCTCTACCTTCTGAGGTGACTAGAAAACTGCTCCACCTTGCGCCCACTTCTTCTGTTGCAGGTTAAGAGTCTTACTCTTCTTCTTGTGCTTCTTCTGGGTCTGAATAACCTCTTTTAGGCCTGCTATCTTGTTGTGCAGCAGTGAGTTCTGAATAGAAATGTGGTGAAGTGAGCGGCTAATCTTCTTTAACTCTTTACTGCTCTTATCCTTAGCTACCTTGCGTAGTAAGGTCTTAATTTTAAGCTAATCTTTGCTAGAATAGAATAAATTAGAGCTTAAATTGCTATTAGAGGTCTCTAGGGAAGGCTTCTTAAATTGTTAAAGGATAACGTTAGGTTGAAGGGGTGCTATCCTAGTTGCCTTAAACGATCTTAGTATTAACTCTTGGGTAAATGTACCCACCTAGGCCTTCCAGAATAGGTGGAAGAAGTCACCCTTCTTAATACTAACCAGCCCCTAGCCCTTGTAAAGGTAGGTTGTGAGCTCCTTTAAGTACGCAGTCAATAGAGGCTTGAACATCACCACATCAAGTGGCTGGAGCGTGTGGGTTGAGTGGGGAGGTAAGATAGCTAGGAGTATCTTGTTCTGATCGCAGT